>CAUYRH010090234.1:0-20713 GCA_963574655.1 Perodicticus potto
TGCATCTTACAAGGGTACAAGTGAAAATTACTAAATGTAGAATATAAATGTCTTCATATAGTGATTAAAAGGCCATGAAGGCTATGTTAAATAGTTCAATGAAAATATTTCAGATTGTATATGAAGTCAGCACCTTGTGCCCCATGACTGCACCAATGTACACAATCATGATTTAATAAAAATTAAAAAAAAAAAAAGACTGCTGAAAAACCAAGGCCTCTTCAACAAGCTTCCATAGAATGATGCCTTAGGTAGGTGTGGCCCTTATACCTGAGTATATCTCTCAGTCTGTCAATCTAATTAGAACCTCCCACCTTTGGGGAAGAAAAGGCAAAATAATTATGTAGTGTAAGATAAGCTCCATCCAAGACTCACCAAACTCCTGACATACAAGCAGGCAACAATGTATTTCAAGTTCAAAAACAAAACCAATAATAAAGTTATGATGATCCCATCTTCTCTTTCAGCCACTGCCCTATCATCTAATATCAATGGCATTTTCCCTCCCATTTTATATTTTAACTCTATCTTATTAGGTATTCATCACCAATTTCTTCTTAATAAGGAAGGTCCCAATGTTTCCCACATTCTCATATTCAAAGAGAATGTGGAAACCATATTCTTACTTGCTCTGCAAGACTGTACTTTATTTTCGTTTTACTATTTCATTCTATTACTTTCTTAGTCTTCTGTGACAACTCTTCAAAGACTGGAATATTGGAAGGCTTAGTTCTTGAATAATTTCTCTCCTTTAAAACTCCCTTAACTGTTTTTGTGAGACAAAGTCTCACTTTGTCTGTAGAGCAATGTGATGTCATAGCTCACAGCAACTTCAAACTCTTGGGCTTAAGCAATCCTCCTTCCAAATAGCTGGAACTACAGGTACCTTCACAATGCCTGGCTATTTTTACAGACATGGTCTCACTTTTGCTCAGGCTGATCTCAAATTACTGAGCTCACACAATCCACCTGCCTCGGCCTCCCAGAGTGCTAGGATTACAGGAGTGAGCCACTGCAGCCAGCCTTCTCTCAATTATTTTTAGTGGCTACGTCTGAATGTGTGGTGTGTTGCTATAAAAGAATACCTGAAGCTGAGTATTCTACAAAGAAGAGAAATTTGTCTCATGGTTCTACAAGCTATACAAGAAACATGTCAGTAAAACCTGCAACAAGTGAGGGCCTCAGGTTGCTTCCACTTAGAGTGAAAGACCGAGGGAGTGAGCAAGTGCAGAGCTCACTGGAAGGGAGGTAGCAAGAGAGTGAGGTAGGGGGTGTGAGACTCTATTAGGAGCCAGCTCTCTGGGGGAGAAATAGACTGAGAACATGCTCATTTCCTTTCCCTAAGGGAGGACACTGTTCCTTTCATGAGAGGTTTACTCCAATGACCAAACACCTCCCATTAGCCTCAATCTTCAACATTGGGGATCATTGTCAATAGGAGATTGTGGGGCATCAAATAGCCCACCTATAGTGGGTTCCCAGATTTTTAATGCCAGCACAATCTCTTCCCAGAACTCCAAGTTTTAAACTTGCCCTACCTATAAGTGACACTCAGAATCTGTCTTCTCCTAATTACCTTCCCTACTATCTTCCAAATCATTGTTATTCTTGTTCTTCAACTGGACTATTTTTCTCCCAAATTCCTTCTCCTAACTCACAGAGTAAATCTTTTCAAATTAGTAATGTCATGTTAGGTCTCTGCTCACCTATCTCCTGTGGCTTTCATCTCCTGCAGATAGTGTCCACTATCATACTCTCAAGGCCTATTAGATTTAGTCCCCTCCTTCTCTTTACATCTCTGAATTTATCTCACTTGGCTTCAGTCACAGTGCCCTTCTTTATGTTTTAAATCAAGCCAGGCAATTCTCACTCCAGGATTTCTTCATTGCTTTTGCCAGTAAAGTACTTGCCTCAAACTCCCTCAGTTTTTTTAATTCACTCATCAAATGTTACCACAGGTGACAGGCTTCTCCTTCGCATTCTCCTTAAATATTAATCTAGACACTATCTCTCATGAACCATCTTTATAACTTGCTTATTTTTTTGCACACTACTTAGCACCACCAGCCATATTTTTTTTTCTATTTCCTCACTATATAAATACAAGTCTAGTAAAATAACACAGCCTTCTTTGTTCATGTGCTTCCTCATGATCTTGAAGAGTCCTTGGAAATGTTAAGTGCCAAATTAATAATAGTGGAACATTGAACAAAGAAATAGTGAACAGTCCAGTTAATTAGTGTCTAATGATAAAAACTGCACAGTACTTTTCATTCAGCAAAGATAATTTAATATGGGGAATTAAGTTACATAGGTACAAACTACTAATGATAACACAACTGAGACATCAACAATAGCAAGAAGGTGTTACCACAAGAACTGAAGAATAATTCTAGGATTTGGTGCTACCTGTGCTCAGCTTCAGGGGCACCCGGAGGAATCTGGAAGGAATGGGCTAGATGGTGGGAGCTGTAATAGCAGAGGAGACACTGACACTGAGGAAGGTGCTGCCTAAAGCAGTGGGGCCTTCTCCCATCTTCTGCTCCCCAATCATCCATCATTTCCTTCCTATTGCTTGAATCTAACCACAATCTACTTAGCAAGGGAATCTGGAAATACACAGCATGATGGTTATTTTATGTGTCAACTTGACCAGATTAAAGAAAACCTAGAATGAGGGCATCGTGGAAGAGATGAATGCATGAGTCTGAAAGGACTAGATGAGGAAGATTTACCCTCAGTGTGGGTAGGGTCCATCCAGTCAGCTGGGGTCCTGTTAGAACAAAAACAGAGAAAAGGCCCATTTCTCTCTCTCTCTGTAGGAACTGGGGAACACTTTTCTTCTCTTGCCTTGGATGTCAGAACTCCAGAGTCTCTGGACATTGAACTCTGATATTTACACCCCAAGATCTCTTGGATCTCAGGCTTTCACCCTCAGATTGAGTGTAACACCATGTCCCTTCCTGGCTCTGAGGCCTTTAGAATTGGACTGAGCAAGGACATTGCTGGTATTAAGAGCATAGTGTAGTTTAGGCCAGGTATTCCAAAGGGCCTCTTTCACAAAATCCAGGTTCCTCAGACTCCCTTGTGCTGACACAATGCACATAGGCTAATTTTTGAGTTATGATAGATTCTTGATATCAGCCGTTTATCAGAGGTTTTGCAAATATTTTCTCCCATTCTATACGTTTCTTGTTCACTCTGTTTATTATTTCCTTTGCTGTACAGAGGCTTTTTAATTTAACAATTCAACTATTTATTTTTTATTGTTGTCATGTTTGTTATTGGGGTCTTAGTCATAAATTTTTTGACTATGTCAGCTTCCGGAAGAGTTTTTGCTATGTTTTCTTCTAGAATTTTTTAGTTTGATGCTTTAAATTTAAATCTTTTATCCATCTTAAATTATTTTTTGTAGAGATAGGTGTCCTGTTTTATTCTTCTATATGTGGCTATCCAATTTTCCTAGCACCATTCACAGAGTGACTTTCTTTTCCCACAGTATGTTTTTGTCTACTTAGCCTGGCATCATTCAGTTGTAAGTAGATGATATTATTTCTGGGGTCTCTATTTTGTTCCATTAGTCCGTGTCTCCACTTTTAAACCAATCTCATGCTGGTTTGGGTTACTATAGCCTTGTAGTATAATTTCAAGTCAGGTAATGCAGTACTTCCAGATTTGTTCTTTTTGCTTTAGAATACTTTGGCTACTCAGGCTTATTTTAGGTTCCAGATGAAGTCTAGTGATAGGATGGCATTCCTAATAAACTAACTAATAGGAAATAATCAATTATCTAACCTGTAGGTTCTTAATTAATGGCATGAACTAAATCTTTGTTTTAAGATTACTCGCATGAGCAGAAGGAGGGGCAAGATGGCTGACTAGAGGCAGCTCTCACGACACTGTCCCTGCTAGAAGGAGGAATATTGGACTTAAGTGAACTGGGAGCAATTGAAATAAGGGAGGGTAAATCACAGGGAGGAGAAATAGACATTCAGCAACCCCACTGATAGAAACTATAAGGACCAAGACAAGAAAAGGAAGAGAGAGAGCAAAGTTATGGAGTGGATCAGATTTGGAAGAGCCAAGAGGTAAATAGAACGGTAAAGGGGAGCCCTCCCTCCACTGGAGGCTTTCCATGAGCAGTAAACAATAGGATCTCTCACTCCACAGATAAGTTCCTTGAGGGACCAGAGACCCAGATTTCCTGCACCTTGATGTTTCCTCCTCTGAAACCCCCTCCTGCCTAGCAGAATAGAAAGAAATTCGGTTCCAACCAGCTTGTAGCCACAGCCCATCCCCACTTTCCTTATAAACCAGAGTACCCCCTGCTTAGGCCTGCTTCCTTCCCCACACATGTGTTGGGAACACTATCCTGGCTCAGATAGCCTGGAGCTGCTCATCATCAAGACCTAGAGCATGCAAATTAAACATGGCATTATGCATGCCCAACTTTTGTAAAACCTATTGCAGTTCCAAATATGACTGTCACTTGCTTATGATCCAGGCAGGTCTCTGGCATTGACCCACAAGATGCAGACCCACAACCATCACCTAATCTAATAAGTGGGTGCCCTGACCATACCAGCAGCTATTTTTGGAGATGCTGCCACAAAGAAGGGTGAGTAGTCACTGAAGCCAACTTTTCCATTTTTTTCTCATCGAAAACAATAGCATCCACTCCCAAATTCCAGAACTGCAACATCCAGGCAGCTAGCTTCTCGTTAGGCTTCTGTCTGAAGTGTTTCTCCAATCCCACCAATTCCATCTGTGTATATAATATGGACATAAGGAGCAAAGTTCCACCTGAGGGGCAAAGTGGGGCATCCTCCCAGACCCTAGATTGATGGGTTTTCACCTTCTGGGTAACCACTAGTCACACCTGAAAATGCATAACTTCATTTCCTTCCTCTTCTTTAGAGGCATCTACCATCACGATAGCCAAAGATTCCATACAACTGCTGCACCATTGCCCTTTCAGCCGTTCCCCAACCAAGAGGTGATTGGTCTCTTCCAGTACCAGATGGTGCTGTAACTCCTCCACCAATTCTTCTTAGAGCTCACAAACAATGAGCTGACAGTAACCTCTGTCTCTGCTCACAGGGCTGTAAGAAACACCCAACCCACAGCCCCAGCAGCCGCAAAGGCTCTCTTTTTCCCAAAAATCTCCCCAATGATATGGAGAGTTCAGACACCCACTATGGAGTCCCATCCATTTCAGTTCATTCCTGGGGATGAAACCCAGGCAGACAATAGGTTCACCACTGAATACCACACACTCAATGTAGGCCACCCTTCTATGTCATCCTTGGGAGTACAGAAATCTTCATGCCTGCCTGAGACATATACTGCCAACTACACCAATTGTAATGCAGGAGGTAAATACCTGGTAGGTTTGTACCAGATGTACTGAAGCCAAAGAACTGAGGAGCCTAAGGCAGGTATAATGTACCTTGATACAGCTCTCTGCGCTAGTGAGCAGGCATGGGAAGTCTATGAAAGTGGAAAGTCCTATACATTTATATATCCATGGGAACAACGGTGGCAAAGCACCAAATAGTAGTTTGGCATCATTGACATCATTCTGTAGTTATGGCTATATAAGGAAAACATAGCACCTTCTGGCAAAATCCTGTGTGAGGAAGCCTAAGGACTCTATCTTACCCCACAGCTGTCTTCCTCTCATCCTAGATGTTAGAATTGTTTTGGACCATCCACCTTAATATCTGAGAAGGTGGGTGGTGCCTGTGAGTAAGTCAGTGACACTCCATTTGATTGAATAAGTAAATGCTATAATGGACTGTCCAGTTGTTCTCCTTGTCAGAAGTTGGTGTTTGCAGGAAAAAGCCAACTGCAGAGTTGTTCTTTGGTGCCTATAATAGGCTTTGGCTGGTCAGAAGATGCTCTTGACTGCCCTGGACAGTGTCGAGGGCTCCTGAAGTTGACAGGGTAGTGTTTGTTTTCCACTGCAGCAGAAGTGGGTGAGTGGGATAACCCTGAGGAAGGCAGAACAGGTGACCCCGCCTCCAGGCTCCAGAGACAGAAGACATAGAACCATGTCAGTAAGGATCAAAGATCACCTCCCAGGCAGGTGGAGGAAACCTTGCTTGGGTGATAGAGAAGCCCTACAAAACCAGAAAGTCTGCTAGTACAGAAGGGCCTATCTGCAAATCAGTGAATGATCATGGGGAGTGACTTTTGCCACCCTCTCAATTCCCCTGACTTGAGAGACTCCTTCCAGTGTCTGGTTGTAAACGGGTGCCAGAATTGCAGTGCTCAGCAGCAGTGAGGCCCCTGGCCATGAATTGCCTCACTCATGGACCAGCCACAGTCCAAAGGTGTGGTCTTCTGGCAGGGGGATGAGTACTCTACCAGATCAATGCAACTCTGATCCATAGTACATGTTCTTGTCTGTTCTTCCCATGTGTGCCTCTCCACAACTCCAATTTATCTCTCAATTCATTCCTTTTTGCCCTCAAGCAACCCCATTTAGTACTTGTAGAACAGGAGCCAACGCCTTGCCTGTCTCATTCTCTGGCATTCCTGGGGAGTGTTGGAGGGCAAGAAATTTCCAGACCTAGCACCCCTAGGTCCACTGCAGGTCCTCAAGAGGAAATGTGTGGCCCTTCTCTCACACATGGGAAACTCACACTGGATGACACACCACGCGAGTGCATGAGGCCACTTTTGAAAGTCTTAGCTCAATGGCCCCCTCACCTATAGTGTGCAGGAGAGGAGTTGGTGAGGAAAAGACTCTGAATTCAAGAAAAAGGTCAGGCCATCTCTTCTGATCTCTCTCCCTAGAAGGAAGCCCAAATGAAATGTCTGAACTCTGGGATCACACAAGCAATCTAAGCAGGAATAAGGAACTGTCTGCGTACAAACAAGTGATGTGAAAACTGTAGGGCTGGAGCCCCGAGGGTGGACAGAGGGATAATATAAGTGGGATGCACTATGGAAATCTAGTGCTTTATTTTCAAGAGTGTCCCAGGTCAATGACTGCAGCTGAGTTGGAACCTCAGGCAGTCCACTGAAAATTTGAAACAAAACCCCCAACTTCTGCCTTCACTGGGTTCTGAGCTTCTCCAGGTTATAGTTCTGTCAATACCATTTTTTCTTATTGTTTGACTTTGCTATTCCTTTCCCTGAAGTCACCAGCAGGCTCCAGAATTTTTCTCCCCTGAACTATACCAGAGCTGTTTCCATTTTCTACTCTCCTCCATGGGAAATTCTTTCTTCCCTCTGGCACAATATGGCAACTGATATCTGTAATCAGTCATCTTCTGCAGCTCTCCATGTTTAATTTTTGAACAAACATATTTTTTTTTTTTTTTGCAGTTTTTTTGGTCAGGGCTGAGTTTGAACCTGCCACCTCCGGCTTATGGGGCGGGTGCCCTACTCCTTTGAGCCACAGGCGCCGCCCCCCATGTTTAATTTTTGAAATTGTCTTTTCAAACAGGCATGACCTACTAAATACTGATCTTAATCCATAATTCTATGCATTGCTTAGAAAACAAAGTTGTGTTACAGTGTTATCTTGATATTAGATGGGGTGGAAGCTCCTCAATAGCACAGTTAAATATAGAAATCTTCTTTGTATTCCATTGAGACATGAAAAATGAGACAAGAAAAATGCCTAGGTATAGTTTGAAGTTAAAAAATACATCTGTAGGAAATCAATGTGGAAATGTGGTTCTTGCTTCTTTTACATTTTTCAGAACAGGAAGTGTCCAAACCAGCCTATAATACTTGGATTCAACAAATGTTAGCTGTCATTGGAGTGATTTTAGAGTGTGTGAGAGTCACTTTTAAGTGATGTGTGACCTTAAAATTTTAGGTGGAACTCATAAAGAAACATTACCAAGTCCACAGCACAAACTAATTTCTGAAATACAATAGGGAAGCTAAAAAAAGAAGGGAATGTGGATTGGAAATGAAGCTTTATTGGTAGATGACAGGAAATAGTATAGTAGGTTGTAAGAGTTCTGTATTTAGTAAATGAATAAAAATTAAATTTAAACTTTTGATAAATATGGCACATTGATTTTTTTATCAGCTTTTTTATCATGTTTTATTTCATACCACCCCCAGCATTGTATAGATATCTTTGCCACCGCATCTTTGCCTTATGACAATGAATAGGACATTTTAAAATCACTGTTGCTTTGGCAAATGAAAATTGGTATTTTACTTTAGTATATATTATTTTGCTCACCATTAAATATGAATATACTTTCATTTTCTTATATATTTATTATTTATGTGGTTTTTCCCCTGAAACATACTTGTTATTGCTCTTTTTCCCATTTTTGTATTGAAGAATAATTTTCTATGATTAATATGTATTAAATAGGCACACAAATCTATGTATACATATAGAAATCATTTAACATGTCAATTGTCCTTTAATATTTTATATTTATAATATTTTTAAATGATTTGTATTAGTTTAAAATATAAAGTCAGAAAGAACATAAGAAAAAATACATAATTTTTCCCGTAACAGAAAACCATTCTCATAATTTTTTGATTTTATTTCCAAAGAGATAATTAATAATATTAATTGCATAATCTATCATAATATACAAGTAATTCTTGGTGCCAAAACTTTGATAAATAAGTGTTTATACATACTTGTGTGTGTGTTTCTGAAATGGCTATAAATGGAGGATGTACTGACTTTTACTGTTTAGATGATTGCAGTTTTATAATAGCATCCAGCATATGCTTCACCATACCTGAGTCAGCCCCATCATCACTCCAAGATGCTCTTTTTTCATAAATCATCTTGGCTTTTAATAATATCTAGATGAATTTTGAAATTTGAAAGTTCTTACCGAAAGCGAACTATCACTTAGTGGAATTACTGTCCATTATATTTTTGACTAGTTACGTAGATTTATATTAGTTATCTTGACTTTTTTCCCCCTTATTTTTCTCTGCTTTGGATCAAGTCTTGAGAGCTCCTTAAAACTGTGTAACTTTCATGCAAGTGTCTTCCTGCTCTACATTTCTTGTTTCTTTTCTGCTGAAAAATAAAAAGCCAAAGTAAAAATCAAGAAACAAATAAGGAAGAAGGTATAGAATACGTGTATGCATCCTGAATGCCTAAGAACAAGCTAAAAACAACTGAACTATCCCCCAACTTTGTAACACAAAACCTTCTAGATTTTGACACTGTTTTGCTGGAAAAGACTCTGATACCAGGGCATACTTGAATATTGCTTTTCTCACCATTGCCTCTTTAGACTTATGAACAGTGACATTTTGGGGAAATCAAAGGATGAAGTAAAATTCTTAAAACTATTTTCTTATTTTTCCACACTTTAATTATTTTCTTCTTTTCTTAAATACGCTCTCCTTGAAATTTGTATTGCCTGTGCCACCAAATTTGACAAAAATCTCTCATTTATCTCTCAATTTTCCCAACAAGATCTACACCCTCTTGATACATTGTTTTCTTTATGTAGAAGATCTTGCTGTATGCTCCAGTGCCACAATTCTTCCTTCACTGAAGCAATAATCAGGTATCTATGAGGCAATCTCATTCCCTTCCCAACAATATATCTAGCACCTACTGGGACAACGTGTAATAAAATCAGGGGATGAGAATGAGGCATTGGTGTTAGCAGAGTTATGAAAAAGCCAATAGGATCATGTGTTTCCCATAAGGGCAGAGAGTATGTGCCATTCACAATAGGGCTATCTTAGACCTTTTCACCACTAAAGCTGATGGCCTGTGTGATCTAGAGAGCCTCAAGGGGAGCTAGCCATGTGGATAAGGGTGAGGCTGCCACTGAACTAAAGGCCTTGGGGCCAAATATAAAATAGCCAGGTTTGAGCCTACATAAAGGACAGAGGGCCCCAAATAATCATGACCTTCATCGTCACAGAACTATAGCACACAGCCACTCCCCACCCAGGTTACAGGTAAAGGATTTACTCACTCATTTTCTACATCTTCTATGATGTTAGGAAGAGGCAAATTCCTGGATTCTGGGAGGAGGAGGACAATGAGGCCAGCAACAACAGGGAAGACTCCATAGGTAATCCAGGGTAGGTGGGTAGAATATCTTATTAGGATCATCAGCAAAGGAGCCAGTGCTGCCCCAATTCTATTGGACACTGTAAAGATTCCTCCAACTGTTGACCTTAGGTTGAAATAAAAGACAAAAAAAATCTTCTACACATCTGTACACATAAATTTGTCATCTTTAGTCACTATGGGGAACAATACAACACAGTGATTAAACACATAGGCTTTAACAATAAGCTCTTAATTGTGACATTCAACTTTATTGGTCTCAACTCTTTAAAGGTACTATGTTGGTAACTACTCTAAACCCCTTTTTCATCATTATTGAAATAGAGATACCCATAGCACCAATTCAGTGGTAGTTAAGATTAAATGAGATGATGCAGGCTCGGTGCCCATGGTACAGGGGTTATGCTGCCAGTCACATACACCAATGCTGGTGGGTTCGAACCTGGCCTAGGCCAGGTAAACAACAATGACAACTGCAATAAAAAAATAGCCGGGCATTGTGGTGGACACCTGTAGTTCCAGCTACTTGGGAGGTTGAGGCAAGAGAATTGCTTAAGCCCAAGAATTTGAGGCTGCTGTGAGCTGTGGTGCCGCGGCACTCTACCAAGGGCGACATAGTGAGACTGTCTCAAAAAAAAAAATGAGATGATGCAGTAAAGGACTTGGTATATATCAAGGAATGAACTTAGCTTTAAGTATTGCTGGTTATTGGTTGCCATCTTTATTTCCATTATAATTCATTCCTCTGACATCTAAATCATGTCAGTTTTTCTCTACAGTAAATGTTTTTTTGCAGCTTTTGGCCGGGTTGGTTTTAAACTCGCCACCTCCAGCATATGGGGCTGGCGCCCTAGTCACTGAGCCACAGGCGCCGCCCTTACAGTAAATGTTAATATGTTCAGAAAGTCCTGTTTCGAAACCAGACAGATGGCCTGTAGCTCTTGTACCTGACTATGGTGGGGATGAGCTCGGAGGTGTGGACACCAAAGCTGGTAAGAGCAGCAGAAAGAGTACCAGCTCCCAAAGTCGCTAGAGCCACACGTAGCATCTGCATTTCTACAGAGAGAAAGACATTAAGAATCAGGAGATCTTGGCTGAAGATATCAACCCCTAAGTACTTACAGAAAGATTCTGTTGCAGGACTTTGCAAATGTGGAATATGTGGAAGACAAACTGCAACATACCTGAGTTGGGGATGGTGGATAAAGTAAGAATTGCAGGCTGTAGAATTCTAGAGCTTACACATTACATAAGAAGCTCTAAATCAGTTGCTTCAACTATCCCTGCATATTTGAATATTGCCAATGAAGATGGGCATATGAGTTGAGAAGTATTTGTTTTCTTTATTCTGTGTAATACTTTCTCTGCACTTTCTATACAGCCTAGAGCAAAACGTGGGATTATAAAGGAAAATTTTATAAGGCACATGTGGGAAGAAATTATGATATAGGACAGATATTGCACCTTATAGTAGCAAAAGGATGGGGTGGATTTGGGAGTGAACAAGGTGAACAGACAGAAGTTCTAGAGTGATAAGTCAGGATTACCACCCTAATAATTCTCCTAGTTGGAAGCAATGTCATATTGAGAACCACTGACAGTGATAATTCCAAAGGACACTCAAAAAACAATAATAATAACCAAAATAGGACTAAAATAATAGAAAGGGCTTTCCTATAAGGCAACAACATTGCATAGTAATTAGTAGAGGCCACCAATCTGGGGTCTGGCAAAATATGTCCCAGCTTCCCATGGGAGATAGACAGAGCATGGTAACCACTGAAGTTTCTCTTATTACTGAATAAGGTCATTCTATTAATTTGAGAAAACAAATTGTAGGAGAGGCTGGCTCAGTTACTTAATCTGATTCTGGTTTAGGGACATACTATAAAAAAGATTAAGAGACATATTAAGATGAGACTCATCCCTTGTTCCTACTATACGCTTCTTTTCTGCTTGAGGACAAGGGATTTTCAATTCATGAAAGTCAAGAATCCTCTTCTATAGGTTCACCGTCCATAGCTCAGTGAGTAGGGCACAGCCACATATACCAAGGCTGGTGGGTTCAAGCCCAGCTTGGGCCTGCTAAACAACAATGACAACTACAACCAAAAAATAGCCAGGCATTGTGGCAGGCACCTGTAGTTCCAGCTACGTGGGAGGCTGAGCAAGAGAATCACTTAAGCCCAAGAGTTTGAAGTGGCTGTGAGCTGTGACACCACAGCACTCTACCAAGGGCAACATAGTGAGACTCTATCTCAAAAAAAGAAAAAAAGGAAATCCTCTTCTACAAAAGCATTACCTTTATGGTGATCTCATACAAAACTCAAAAGTGAAAACATGGGAATGAGAAGTGGACAAGTTAGGGAGGCCTTAAAAATTGCAAAAAGTCCAAAGACAGAAAAGGTGAGAGCATCATCTTTCCACTCTTGGATACAATCACAGTGCCTAGCTCCTCCATGGTTGTTGGTAAAATGGTGAGTAGACGAACAGTATGTGTTTAGTTAATCTTTGAAAGAAATTGTTAAGCATAATTGGAGCTGATGCCTAGAGACATCTTAGATGAAGTTAACCCTGTGTGTGAACCACCCTTGCTGATGTTGGTTCAGTGAGAGCCCATGTCCTACCAACAACTTGTCAGATTAAGTTTCACACCCTCATGTTAACTTCAGGGGACATTTTGGCTTTCAATGGCATGGCCATTGTCTTGGCATCAGGCAATTAAGACCAATGCAACCCCTGAGGACCGTGGAACCACGCTCCTTCCCCAGACCCCTGTCTCTCTTACCTTGAGACAAAAAGGTGTTGACCATAATGGACAGTCCTACCAGAAACATAAGCAACATCTGGCTTAGTCGACGACTCATATGATTTAGTGTCCAAAGGGCAACAAATCTGCCTATGAGTGTGACAGCACCAAAGAGAATCTGGAACAAGTAGACATTTCTTCCCAAGTGCTCCAAATTGAGTATTAGGCCATAATAGGGCACAATCGCCATCAAACTGAAGGAGTAAAGACATATTTAATGAGATAAGATTTAACCTAAAAACTACTTGTAAGATCTTGAAAGTAATTCCTACATTCACTATTATTACCAATTGATGATAATATTGGCCAAGGTGACATTTGATCAGTGTTGAAGAAATAGGTTTATTCTGTATCAGACAATATTTTTTTTGAGACAATGACTTTAGACTCACATAAAATTATTGTGAAACAATGTTAAAATGGACTGTTCATTGTCATAATCTTTTCCTGAGGCTCCAAGAAAGAGATTACAAATACATACATACTCCAGAAAAGTTATACACATGGCCTTGTAGAATAAGTAATATGAAATTTGAGTTCATCACTTCCCTGAAGGATTGAACATAGGATTAGATTAATCTATAATCTAAATCTAATTGTGTGTAGCAGTTCAGCTGTGAGTCTGTGTGAGTCTCTTTTCTCAGCTCCTATTTTGAAACCTCCTACTTCACCTTAATCCTAGTGAGTGAGACTGCCAGGACAGAAACTAATATGGAAGAGTTTTCATGTGTTTTCTAGATTTGAGCATAGTAGTGGCCTAGCATTTTTTAAGCACTCTAAGAGCAAGAAGCAGTTAGTTATTTGCCTGAAGCATAGGAGTTGAAATAATGAAACTGGCAACCGAGTATACCTCCAGAAATATAAGGCAAGGATTCATGGATATATTTATAAAATATGCTCTTGGAGAGAGGGGTGATCTGGATTCACTTTAATTCCTTTTTGGAAAGAGGGAAGGAGAAAATAAGGTTGGGGAGAGAAAAGTGGCCAACATTAGGGCAATATACAAATAAATGTGCAAGTTCTGGATGGAAAATGTCTGCAGGAGCTAGAAGAAATGCATTTCTTACATCACAAAAATAGAATGAGAGGCAAAAGGTTCCAGCAAAGCTTCCAGAGGATTTACACAGAAGCACCCAGGGAAAGGAGATGCTTTCAACTACACGCCCAGCTTCCTCATTTACCAAGGCTCAGATGTTCCCTTCCAGTTAGATCTTCTCCTTCCCCTACTCTGAGTGTGTAGAATCTGGAAATCTGGCCCACAGACTAGAGGAGTGGAGAGGAAGCACAACCTGACCAGATGGAGGAACAGCCCACAATACCTTCTTGCTTTATCCATCCCCAGTGCTTCCAAGGTCAGCTCAAACTAGGGAGACGGAGAAGCTCCAACTCTGAATGAAGATGTGAAATATATTCATTACTAAATAAGGCTATTCTTGTGTGTGCAAATATGGGAGGTTTTTTTACTGACAAGGAGAGTATGTTTGTGGCTTGTCAGAGGTTTCATCTGGGGATAGGGAACAAACCACAGAACAGGTTCAATAGAAGGGTGAGAAGGGCTGAGGAAAGTTTTATCACTTTCTTCTTTTATGATCAGACCCCATGTGCTCTCATTAGTTAATGTTAATTATTCTGATAAAGCTGACAGAAAAAAGAAAATTCATATTTTAGACAAATATACAAGGATTGCCAAACCCTCCCAGAAGGAAGGAGGGGTTTCAGATAGGGAAGAGGGGAAATAGGAAGAGCTAAGGTGTAGTTCAGTGGGAAAAGGTGCTGGAGGGACATAAACATAATTTGGATAAGCTCATAGACCAATGTAGGTGATATATAGGTATTCTATTTGTCCTTCTCATTCTCCTCTGGTGGCTAGTGGGCTGCTGAGCTGCTCAAGACCTTACATAGCCCCATGAGCCCAAATGCACTTGCAACCAATGAACAATGGTCCACTTGAAAATAAACCATTATGCTTCCAACAACATTGGGGTTTGGCCCACATTTCCACGGCCATGAGCAAAGAGACAGGATATCATACCACATCCCATCCAAATCACTCTTCTCTCTACCCCAAGGAGCTCTCGCCCTATAATTTAGATGCTTTCCAGCTCAGATTGTAGTGAAACCTGGAAAACTTGTATATCCCAGGGCTTGGACATTTTGTGGGGGCTTCCTTCCAGGGAAAATGACTGGGATAACTGGAGTGCCATTTCTCTTCCATTCGGACTCTTCTTCTGCTCCCCCACTCACTGAAGCTAAGAGGAGCCATTGAACCAAGACTTTCAAGCAGCCACATGCAGCCAGCTGGTGCACCCTCCAGTGTGAGATTTCCACAGAGAAAGTGACCCACACCTTTCCCCTTGAGAATCTGCAGTGGACCTAAGGGTGGTAGGTCTGGGGGTTCCTTTCCCACCAACACTCCCCAGAGACACCTGGCAGCAAGCTATACACAGGGATAGATCCTTTTCCCCCAAGACTCAATGGGGATTCTTGTGAGAACCTAGGGGAACATTGAGAGCTAAACTCAAGAGGCAGAGGGAGCCACATGGGCAGAATAAACTGAGGAGATCACTGTGTGTTCCAGCTGCAACAAACTGGTGGAGCACCCATCCCCTGGAGGAAAACCATGCCTTTGAACTGAGGTAGGTACATGCACAAGGATGTTCCCAGCCTGATGTTCCATTGCTGGTAAGCATGGTGAATGTTTGTGTCTATTTACAACCAGGTACAGCAGGAGTCTCTCAAAATAGGAGAAGAATGAAGGAAGCATAACCATTCCTATAACCAGTCAGTGATTGGCAATGGCCCCTTCCTCACTAGAAGACTTTCAGGCGGATGGGGCTGCTATATGCCCCTCCCCTGAAGTCTTCTCCAGAGGCCTGAGAGCTGAATTTTCATCTTTGCCAGACAGTTCTAAGACTTATGTCTGTGGACCCTGGAGGCAGACTTGCCTGATCTACTCCCCTCAGGATCACCCCACCACCAACCTCTTTTGTAGTGGAGAACAAGTTATCACCTGGGAGCTTCAGGGCCCCACTCACTGCCTGGGGCATTCAAGTCCTTCTTCTGAGAGGTTAATGCCTAACTATATGCACCAAAGAATAGCTCTATAGTTGTCTCTTTCCTGCTAGCAAGAACTTCTAACAGGAAGAACAACTGTACAGCCCATTGCACCATCAACTGACCCAATCAAATAGGGTGTCACTGATTCTTACTCACAAGCACCAATTACCATCTCAGATGTTAAGTTGTGGGTCCCAACATAATTCACACAGCTGGAGGGAAAGGAAGACAGCAGCATAGACGTAGCCCAAGGGGCACTACCTTACAGGAAAAGAATGAAAGTTGCAGGTGGCTCAAGTTTCAATGGAAACTTAATGAGACAGAAGAGAGTGGTCACCTCTCTTTAATCTTCTCAAAAGCTTTCAGCCTAAAATTCTGTCTCCTGCTAAATTAAATTTCATATTTGATGGTGAAATCAAATCATTTAATGACAAGCAAACATTGAGGAAATTTGCCACTACAAGCCCAGCAGAAAGCACTCAGAACCATACTATGCATAGGTCATCACAATTGACCACTATCACAGTAAAGACCCCTGGATACTAAAAGACAAAGCCTATCTTCCACAATACCCCAAGTGATAAAACTAGGCAACAGACCTCCATAAAACAAGATGAAGAGAACCCCATCATACTTGTCAGTTCTCTCAATGAATGGGAATGGCCTGAATTCCCTATTGAATAGGCACAAGTTGGCTGACTGGTTAAAAAGGCACAAACCAAATATATGCTGTCTTCAGGACATACATCTAACCTTGACAGACAAGACTCAGGGTGAAGAATTGGAAAACAATATTTCAGATGAATGAAAATCAGAAGAAACTAGGAGTCACAATCCTATTTGCAGATATAATTGATTTAAAGCAGCAAAAATAAAGAAAAACAAAGGTAGATACTATATACTGGTCAAGGGAACAATACAACACAAAGCCATTTCAATCCTAATATTTATGTAACCAACTTAAATGCTCCCAGATGTGTAAAATAAACACCAGTTTGAACAATATGATATCCTACAGCAGATAATGGCCTAGATCTTCAACACCCCACTAACAGAACTGGACAAATACTCCAAGAAGAAACTTGTGAAGGATGTGAAGGATCTCTGCAGAAAGAACTATGAAACCCTGAGAAAAATAGCAGATGATGTTAACATAAGGAAGAACATAACCAGCTCATGTGTGGGAAGACTTCCCAAAGCAACCTACAGATTTAATGCAGTTCCCATTAAAACAACACCATCATGCCTTGAAGAACTTGAAAAAATAGTTCTTTGATTCATATGGAATCAGAAAAAAAAAATAGCCAATACAATTCTAAGAAATAAAAACAAATCTGGAGGCATCATGTTACCAGACCTCAGGTTATACTACAAGGCTATAGTAATCAAAAGAGCATGGTACTGGCATAAAAATAGAGACATAGATCGATGCAACAGAATCAAGAACCTAGAGATGAAACCAGCTTCCTATCACCATCTGATCTTCAACAAACTAAACAAAAGTTTACACTGGGGAAAAGAATCCCTATTTAATAAATGATGCTGAGAGAACTGGGTACCACATGTAAAAGGCTGACACTGGACCTGCCACTTTAAAAACTAACTCACTCTGGATACAAGATTTAAATCTAGTATATGAAATGCTAAAAACCCTAGAGGAAGGTGTGAGATAAGCTCTTAACAATATCAACCTTGGAAAAGAATTCACGAAGAAGACTCCATTAACAAATGCAACAACAACAAAAATACATAAATGAGACCAAATCAAGTTAAAACACTTCATGCAATGAAGGACACAATAAACAAAACAAATAGACAACTAGAATAGGACAAGGTAATGATATGTGACAAATCTAACAAAGGACCAGAATATAAAAACTCAAGCAAATCAATAAGAAAAGAGCAAGTAATCCCATCAATCAATGGGCAAGAGATGTGAATGGAACTTTTCCCAAGAAGACTGAGAAATACATGAAACACTGCTCATTATCCCATCATTCCTAATAATTAAGTTGTGAATCAAAACCACTTTGAGATTTCACCTAACCCCAGTGACAGTAACCCACATCACAAGGTTCCCCAAGCTGCAGGTGGTAGCAAGGGTGTGGAGAGAGGGGTATACTGACGCACTATTGGTCAGATTGCAAACTAGTGCAGCCTTTGGGCAATAAATATGGAGAATGCTTAAAGAACTTAAAGTAGACCTCCCTTTAGATCCCACAATCCCATTATGAGGTATCTACCCAGAAGAAAATAAAATCATTATGTCATAAGGACATTTGCACTGAAATATTTATAGCAGCTCAGTTCACTATTGCAAAGATGTGGAAGTAACCCAAGTGCCCCTCAACTCATGAATAGATTAATAATCTGTGGTATGTGTATACCATGGAACACTATTCAAGTGTAAAAATGATGGAGACCTTGAATATTTTGTATTTACCTGGATGGATTTGGATAACATTCTCCTAAGTAAAGTATCTCAAGAATGGGAGAGAAAGTATCCCCTGTACTCGGTACTAGTCTGAAAACAGTAGACCAATAACTACAAGCCCATAAGAGAAGAAAAAACACAAATATAAGAAGGTGGATGTGGAAAGGGGGTTCAGTAACTTCCTACCTATTGGGTACAATGTAGGAGTATATGGCCCACTTCCTGGGTGAAGAACTAAACTACAACTCAGACTTTGGACTTTCCTTTACAAATGCAAATAATGTAATCTAATTGAATGTACCCTTGTATCAACCCAAAATAAAAAATAAAGGAAGAAATAATTTTTTAAAAGAAATCACAGAGGAGCAAGATGGCAGCCGAGTAACAGCTTCTTTGCAACTGGGCATGGTGAGATTGGGGAGAGAAGACTCCAGGCACCTCTGGCTTGTGGGATCTGCCCAGAAACATCCCTTTGGGGATGCAGGGAGACAGCAAGAGACTTCTGGACCCCAGGAGGAGGACAAAAGCAGTGGAGAAGTGGCAAGTGGTTGCGTTTGGTCTGAGGCCGTGTGTGCAGCTGCCACGACTGTAGCTACAACAGCAGTGAGATTGCAGACAAGGAAGGCCTTCCCTGCAGGTTATTTTGTTGTTTTTTTTGGACTTGGGCACTTGGTTGAATTACCTTAGGAGACCTTGGGCGAGAATGCCAGCAACTTTAATCGTGCTCCAGGGTCCAGGACTGACCCACTGGGCCAGAACAGAGCCATCGTTATTTGGCTATGGGTCACACACAGTCATTGCAGGACAGCTGCCCTGCAGGCTCCACCCTCAGGGTCCCAGAGTGAGACCTAGGCTAGGAGACCTTCAGCAAATGATCTAGTGACTGTGAACAGCGCCAAAGGCAGGGACTGAGACAGATTCAATGCCATCCCTACTAAAATACTAATGTCAAAAAAATAAATTAATGAAAAAATAAAATACCAACATTGTTCTTTCAAGACTTGTAAAAAATATTTCTTCATTTTGTACGGAACCAAAAAAAAAAAAAAACCCCATATAGCTAAGGCAGTTCTTAGTAATAAAAACAAAGCTAGAGGCATCAGCATACCAGATTTTAGGCTGTACTACAAGGCTATAGTGGTCAAAACAGCATGGTACTGGCACAAAAATTGAGATACAGATATTTGGAATAGAATACAAAATCAGGAAATGAAACTGATATCTTACAGCCACCTAATCTTCAATAAACCAAACAAGAACATACATTGGGGGAAAGAATCCCTATTCAATAAACGGTGCTGGAAGGGGGGCACCTGTGGCTCAGTTAGTAGCCAGCCCCACATACCAAGGGTGGGTGGATTTGAACCCAGCCCCAGCCAAACTGCAACAAAAAAATAGCCAGGTGTTGTGGCGAGAGCCTGTTGTAATAGTAGTCTCAGCTACTCAGGAGGCTGAGGCAAGAGAATGGCCTAAGCCCAAGAGCTGGAGGTTGCTGTGAGCTGTGATGCCATGGCACTCTACCAAGGGCAACAAAGTGAGACTCTGTCTCTAAAAAAAATTAAATAAATCGTGCTGGGAAAACTGGATAACCACATATAAAAGAATGAAACTGGACCCACTCCTTTCTCCACTCACAAAAATTAATTCAAGATGGATAAAAAACCTAAATTTAAGGTATGAAATGATAAAAATCTTTCAAGAAAGCATAGGAAAAACACTTGAAGATATTGGCCTGGGGAAAGACTTTATGAAGAAGACTTCCATGGCAACTGCAACATCAACAAAAATAAACAAATGGGACTTAATTAAACTGAAAAACTTCTGTACAGCTAAGGAGACAACAACCAAAGCAAATAGACAACCTACCTAAAGGGAAAGGATATTGGTATATTTTGAATCAGACAAAAGCTTGATAACCCGGACCTATAGAGAACTCAAATTAATCCACATGAAAAAAGCTAACAATCCCATATATCAATGGGCAAGAGACATGAATAGAACCTACTCTAAAGAAGACAGATGAATAGCTAGCAAACATGAAAAAATGTTCATCATCCCTAATTATTAGAGAAATGCAAATCAAAACCACCCTGAGATATTATCCAACCCCAGTGAGAATGGCCCACGTCACAAAATCTCAAAACTGCAGATGCTGGCATAGATGTGGAGAAAAAGGAACACTTTTACACTGCTGGTGGGACTGCAAACTCATACAACCTTTTTGGAAGGAAGTATAGAGAACCCTCAAAGAACTCAAGCTAGACCTCCCATTTGATCCTGCAATCCCATTACTGAGCATCTACCCAGAAGGAAAAAAATCCTTTTATCATAAGGACACTTGCACTAGACTGTTTATTGCAGCTCAATTTAC
>CAUYRH010090236.1:0-11712 GCA_963574655.1 Perodicticus potto
TTTGAAAAACTCAATACCCAAAATTCTACCGGGCTTATCAATATTCTCAATTAATATGAATGGCTTACATTCTCCACTAAAGAGGCACAGGTTGGCTGACTGGATACAAAAACTCAGGCCAGATATCTGCTACATACAAGAATCTCATCTTACCTTAAAAGATAAATATAGACTCAGGGTGAAGGGATGGTCATCTATATTTCAGGCAAATGGAAAGCAAAAAAAAAGCAGGTGTTGCAATTTTGTTTGCAGATACAACAGGCTTTAAACCAACAAAAGCAAGGAAAGATAAGGATGGTCACTTCATATTTGTTGAGGGTAACAGTCAACATGATGAGATTTCAATTATTAACATTTATGCACCCAACCAGAATGCGCCTCAATTTATAAGATAGACTCTAACAGACATGAGCAACTTGATTTCCTTCAGCTCCATAATAGTCAGAGATTGTAACACTCCTTTGGCAGTGTTGGATCAATCCTCTAATAAGAAGCTAAGCAAAGAAATTTTAGACTTAAACTTAACCATTCAACATTTGGATTTAACAGACATCTACAGAACGTTTCATCCTAACAAAACTGAATACACATTCTTCTCATCAGCCCATGGAACATACTCCAAAATTGATCACATCTTAGGTCACAAGTCTAACCTCAGCAAATTTAAAAGAATAGAAATTATTCCTTGCATCTACTCAAACCACCACGTAATAAAAGTTGAACTCAGTAACAACAGAAATCTGCACACTCATACAAAAACATGGAAGCTAAATAATTTTATGCTGAATGATATCTGGGTAAAAGACAAGATTAAGAAGGAAATTACCAAATTTTTGAAAAAAAAACAATAATGAAGACATGAATTATCAGATCCTCTGGGATACCACAAAGGCAGTCCTAAGAGGGAAATTTATAGCACGGCAAACCTTCCTCAAGAAAACGGAAGGATAGGAAATTAACAACTTAATGGGACATCTCAAACAACTGGAAAAGGAAGAATATTCCAATCTCAAACACAGCAGAAGAAAATAAATAACCAAAATGAGAGCAGAATTAAATGAAATTGAAAACAAAAGAATTATACAACAGATCAATAAATCAAAAAGTTGGTTTTTTGAAAAGATCAATAAACTAGATAAACCTTTGGCTAACCTAATCAGGAAAAAAAAGAGTAAAATCTCTAATTTCATCAATCAGAAATGGTAAAGACGAAATAACAACAGACTCCTCTAAAATTAAAAAAACCCTTAATGAATATTACAAGAAACTTTATTCTCAGAAATATGAAAATCTGAAGGAAATTGAGCAATACTTGGAAGCACGCCACCTTCCAAGACTTAGCCAGAATGAAGTGTGAATGTTGAACAGGCCTATATCAAGTTCTGAAATAGCATCAACTATACAAAATCTCCCTAAAAAGAAAAGCCCAGGACCAAATGGCTTCACATCAGAATTCAACCAAACCTTTAAAGAGGAACTAGTACCTATACTACTCAACCTTTTCCAAAATATAGAAAAAGAAGGAATACTACCCAACACATTCTATGAAGCAATCACCTTGATCCCCAAACCAAGGAAAGACCCAACAAGAAAAGAATATTATAGATCAATATCACTAATGAATGTTCAACAATATTCAACAAGATCCTAACAAACAGAATCCAGCAACACATCAAATAAATTATACAACATGATGAAGTGGGTTTTATCTCAGGGTCTCAATGTGGTTCAATATATGTAAATCTATAAATATAATTCATCACATAAACAAATTAAAAAACAAAGACCATATGATTCTCTCCATTGATTCAGAAAAAGCTCTCAATAATATCCAGCATCCTTTCATGATCAGAACACTTAAGAAAATGGGTATAGAAGGGATATTTCTTAAACTGCTAGAGGCCATCTACAGCAAACCCACAGCCAATATCGTAATGAATGGAGTTAAATTGAAATCATTTCCACTCAGATCAGGAACAAGGCAAGGTTGTCCATTGTCTCCACTGCCTTTTAACATTGTAATGGAAGTCTTAGCCATCGCAATGAGAGAAGAAAAGGTGATCAAGGGTATCCATATAGAGTCAGAAGAGATCAAACTTTCACTCTTCGCAGATGATATGATTGGATATCTGCAAAACACCAGGGATTCTACTACAAAACTCTTAGAAGTGATCAAGGAATACAGCAGTGTCTCAGGTTACAAAATCAACACTCATAAATCTGTAGCCTTCATATATACGAACAATAGTCAAGCTGAAAAAACAGTCAAGGACTCTATTCCATTCATGGTAGTGCCAAAGAAGATGAAATATTTGGGAGTTTACCTAATAAAGGACGTGAAAGATCTCTATAAAAATAACTATGAAACTCTAAGAAAAGAAATAGCTGAAGATGTTAACAAATGGAAAAACATACTATGCTCGTGGCTGGGAAGTATCAACATTGTCAAAATGTCCATACTACCCAAAGCAATATACAATTTTAACACAATCCCTATTAAAGCTCTGCTGTCATACTTTAAAGATCTCGAAAAAATAATACTTCATTTTATATGGAATCAGAAAAAACCTCGATAGCGAAGACATTACTCAGAAATAAAAACAAAGCAGAAGGAATCACACTACCAGACCTCAGACTATACTATAAATCAATAGTGATCAAAACAGCATGGTACTGGCACAAAAACAGAGAGGTAGATGCATGGAAGAGAATAGAGAACCAAGAGATGAACCCAGCTACTTACCATTATATAATCTTTGACAAGCCAATTAAAAACATTAAATGGGGTAAAGATTCCCTTTTTAACAAATGGTACTGGGTGAACTGGCTGGTGACCTTTAGAAGACTGAAACTGGACCCATACCTTTCACCATTAACTAAGATAGACTCTCACTGGATTAAAGATTTAAACTTAATGGTTCGGCGTCTGTGGCTCAGTGGGCTAAGGCACCAGCCACATACACATGAGCTGGCAGGTTCGAATCCAGCCTGGACCCACCAAACAACAACGGCTGCAACCAAAAAATGGCCAGGCGTTGTGGTGGGCGCCTGTAGTCTCAGCTACTTGGGAGGCAGAGGCAAGAGACTCGCTTGAGCCCAGGAATTGGAGGTGGCTGTGAGCTGTGATGCCACAGCACTCTTTTGTGGGTGAAAGCTTGCGGCTCCGTCTCAAAAAAAAAAAAAAAAAGATTTAAACTTAAGATATGAAACTATAAAAATACTAGAAGAAAGTACAGGGAAAACACTTGAAGAAATTGGCCTGGACAAATATTTTATGAGGAGGACCCCCACCCCGGGGCAATTGAAGCAACACCAAAAATACAGTACTAGGACCTGATCAAACTAAAAAGCTTCTGCACAGCCAAGAACACAGTAAGTAAAGCAAACAGACAGCCCTAAGAATGGGAGAAGATATTTCCAGGTTATGTCTCCGACAAAGGTTTCATTAATAACCAGAATCTACAGAGAACTCAAATGTATTAGCAAGAAAAGAACAAGTGATCCCATCTCAGGGTGGGCAAGGGACTTGAACAGAAATTTCTCTGAAGAAGACAGGTGCATGGCCTACAGACATGAAAAAATGCTCATCATCTTTAATCATCAGAGAAATGCAAATCAAAACTACTTTGAGATATCATCTAACTCAAGTGAGATTAACCCACATCACAAAATCTCAAAACCAAAGATGTTGGCATGGATGTGGAGAAACGGGAACACTTCTACACTGCTGGTGGGAATGCAAACTAATATGTTCCTTTTGGAAAGATGTTTGGAGAACATTTAGGTATCTAAAAATAGACCTGCCATTCGATCCTACAATTCCTCTACTAGGTATATATCCAGAAGATCAAAAATCACATTATAACACAGATATTTGTACCAGAATGTTTATTGCAGCCCAATTCATAATTGCTAAGTCATGGAAGAAACCCAAGTGCCCATCAACCCATGAATGGATTAATAAATTGTGGTATGGCTCGGCGCCTGTGGCTCAATGGGCTAAGGCGCCAGCCATGTACACCTGAGCTGGCGGGTTCGAATCCAGCCCACGGGCCCGCCAAATAACAATGATGGCTGCAACCAAAAAAATAAATTGTGGTATATGTACACCATGGAATATTATGCAGCCTCAAAAAAAGATGGAGACTTTACCTCTTTTATGTTTACATGGATGGAGCTGGAACATATTCTTCTTAGCAAAGTATCTCAAGAATGGAAGAAAAAGTATCCAATGTGCTCATCCAATGTGCTCAGCCCTACTATGAAACTAAGTTATAGCTTTCACCAATTATAGCCCAAGAATATGGTGAAAAAGGATAGGGAGAGAAGGGGAGAGGATGGGTGGAGGGAGGGTAATTGATGGGACCACACCTACGGTGCATCTTACAAGGGTACTTGTGAAACTTACTAAATGTAGAATATAAATGTCTTAACACAATAACTATAAAAATGCCATGAAAGCTATGTTAACCAGCTTGATGAAAATATTTCAAATTGTATATAAAACCAGCACACTGTACCCCACAATTGCATTAATGTACATAGCTGTAATTTAATAAAAAAAAATAAAGAAAAAGGAAAGAGCAGACCTCATATTTGAGGACATTTACCCAGAACGACCAGTGCCAGGACATTCTCATAAAATTACTTTTTAAAAAAAAAAAAGGAAAAAGCAAAACAAAACAAAACAAAAAACCTTTAGCTATCTAGAAAAGGAGAGAGTATGATTTAATAAGAGAAAGAAATTTGGCTTATTATCAGACTTTTCAACAGTCATATTTTATGATAAATGGAAATGGAGTTACCATATTTTAGACGCTCAGGAAAAGAAAGTAAGAGCCAAGGGTTTTATACATAGTATCCAGTAAAACTGACCTTCAATTGTAAAAGGCACAGATCCATATCAATATCCAATAAGTTCCTTACCCCATCTCCTCTCCTATTTGTCTGTTGAAATAGGAGAAGAGGTCTAGAAATAAGGGCCAACCTCAGCAGCTCTAGAAATAAGGGCCAGACTCAGCAGGTCTAGAAATAAGGGCCAGACTCAGCAGCAATGATGATCAATAGTAGCCAGAATATGGTCTTGACATACAATTTCTCATCCAAAGAAACCAGTGAATCTCAGAGAAATAATTCATTCCAGGTCTGGAACAGGAAATATACATTCTGTCATGCCAAATAATAAGGTAGCTAAAAAAAAACCCCCAAAAAGCACTTAAGTCACATCAAAAGGACGCAGGATGCAACCTGAAAAAGCTCCCACTGACAAAAGATGGGACAACTTGAGCATCGATGATGATAATTGCAATAGACTAAAATTCATTAAATATATTTAAATCTATGGATTCATAATGATACTTCCTAAATGGTCACCCTCAGAAGTTGACAGGGAATTAATTTATTGTCTCGAAACTGATAAATAAAGGGAAACACTCTAATATTTATCCTGCTTTTCCTATATGAATTATACCACTAGGTACATAATAAATGAGGATAAGTATCCCTTTATAAAAGTATTTCAACTAATAAATGAAAAACAAGAATTGGAATATCACCATTCTGTAACCCACAATAAACAAAATACCAATGGTTACTAACATCTTAGAGAGATCATCAGATATTATGTATTTCCTGTAGTCATGCCTACCACCTCCAATAATCTTGCCAAACACATTGAACCTGAGTCCCAATCCAGTCTCAGAACTACCTGCCAATCTGTAGGAAATACAGAGGACTCAGGAATATGCTTAGCTGCACTATCTGTCAGCAAAATCAAGGCTGGGGGAAACTCTACAAGTCAAATTGCTTGAATTCTTCAACAGATAAATTGTAATGATAAAAGGGATGGAGAAGGAATTTACAGAATAAGAAAGACTTTTTAAAAATATCACATTTTCTAAGTGAACAAGAGTAAACTATCATGTCTAGGAATGTGCATTTAGATCTTTTTTTTAATCTTGAAACAATCACAGAAGTGATTACTATGAAAGTCAGGACAGTGGTTACTCATAAGAGAAAAAAAGGATAAGCAGTTGGAACGGGTTGTGGGTTAGTGGGCAAAATTCTTTTTCTTTTGAGACAGGATTTCTCTCTTCAGGCAGAGGACAGAGGCATCATAGCTCACAACAACCTCAAACTCCTGACCCCAGCTGTCCTCATGCCTCAGCCTCCCAAGTAGCTGGGACCACAGCCACATGCCACCATACCCAACTAATTTTTCTATTTTTTATAGAGACAAAGTCTTGCTCTTGCTCAGGCTGGTCTCAAACTCCTGAGCTCAAGCAATTCTCCCACCTTGGCCTCCCAGAGTGCTAGGATTATGTGTGGGATTTTTCTGTTTTATTTTTCAATAAAAAAGTGATGCTTAAGTAAAAATACAGTAAATTGGGAACTTTGTGTTTTTTTTTTGGCCAGGGCTGGGTTTGAACCTGCCACCTCCAGCATATTGGGTCAGCGCCCTACTCCATTGAACCACAGGCACTACCCTAAATTGGGAACTTTAACACAGAGTCAATGGAAATATAAACTGATAAAGGTCTTTATAAGGCAATTTAACCATATCTACCTATATTTGAATTAATACTAGTTCCATGTGCCTCACAGGTTCGTGAGCAAATGAAGTAACGAATGTGACTATCTATGTACGAATAATTGTGAAGGACTACAGACATGTAAGATAAATGTCAGGGATGGTGCTGTGCAAGCCTCCTTATATACATCATCTCGTACCCTTTACAGAGCCTGTGAGATAATTACCATGATTTCGGATGTGGCAAGTGAGCTCAGGGAGGCTCAGCAGTTTACCCAGAGTCACCCAGTCAACCAGTGAAAGAGCCCTTCATTTCAGAAATTAATACTCCAGAGGTAAGAAAGTAAGGGAACATTAGCAACTACCTTGACAACCCATCATTCAGGAAAGAAGGAAGAAACTCAATACAAAATGGAATATTTTTGGTAATACATAGGTTGACAAAAAAATGTATGCACTTTTAAGCAATATTATCCTTGTATTACTTTTCAAAGTAATGACAGTTCCATTACTAGTTAAGTGTACCTAGACATGCTACTTACATCCATTTACCTGTAATTCATATACTTTTGAGGAATGATTGATTTATTTCTAACAAGGGCTCTTAAAAGGCATATACATGTTTTGGGCACACCCAGTATATAAAAACGGTAAGCCGAGACACCTTGCTTTTGAAGTATCCTTTGTATAAAATGCAAATGTAAAAACTCATTAGTATCTTCTCAGTATTATCATCTATATTACAATGTTTGGTATAAAACTAAACCACTTAGCAATTTTCTTTTTTTTGTTTTTTTTTTTTTTGAGACAATCTCACTTTGTCGCCCTTGGCAGAGTGCTCTGGCGTCACAGCTCACAGCAACCTCCAGCTCTTGGGCGTTAGGCAATTCTCTTGCTTCAGCCTCCGAGCAGCTGGATCTACAGGTGCCCGCCACAAAATCCGGCTATTTTTTTGTTGTAGTTTGGCGAGGGCCAGGCTTGAACCAGCTACCCTTGGTATATGGGGTCAGTGCCCTACTCTCTGAGCCACAGGCACCACCCCACTTTGCAATTTTCAAATGCACAAACATATGATAGGTTTTATTTCAAGTTGAAGGAATTCAACGTAATTCCACCCAATAGACAACTAAGCTACTTCCCAACTGAAGGTGCTCACTGCACAGGCAGGAGCCCAGCCACCCTCCTGAACCCTCCTGGGAGGCCTGCGTCCTGGCCTTGTCCTGGCCTCATGGCAACAGATAGCAGTTTGGTCCTTGGATTTCTGGTGCCTAACATCAGAATTCTGACATGTGAAAGAGAAATCCATTCATTTCAGAGGCCACTCAGAGGGAGGAGGACCACTGAACTCAGAGTCAGGCCACCTGGGGTCCTGACTACCATTTACTGGCTTTGTGACCTCAGCTCAAGTCGTTTAACATTTATGAAACTCAGCCTTCCCAGGGGCATAAAAGGGTTAATCACACCTGCCCTGCTCACCTTCCAAGGCTGGGCGAGGATCAGATGGAAAAATAATAACCACCGGCATTTCTGAATACCCGCTGTATGCCTGCGTGGGCTGCGCGCTGTGTGCTGCAACACCTCCCAGTTCTCCACTAACCCTCTGAAGCAGCCTCGGTGTTGTCCCTCATTTACAGGTGAAGAAGTTAAATAATATGGCCAAGTCAAGGCTGACATTAAACCAGAGTAGACTGACTCTAGGTTCTGTATTCTCCTAGAGCACATTGCTAGAACCCTGTGTGCTTAAAGCTACCCAACAGAAAATGCGTGGTAGCTACCAGCTGGCACCTGTAAGGCAATCGCTCCATAAGCAAAAGAGAGGGATGCTTCAAGGACACCTTTAAACAAAGATTGAGGGATTTAGGGAGATTTCAGGATATAGGCCCTCCAAACCCTCTAGACAAGACAGACTGTGAAACAGCAGGAGGAGGCACTGCAGCCTCACTTATCCCCCACCCCATCCCCAACAGACAGCCAGAGATGAGATCTGAAGAGGATAGAGTTCCTAGGAGTTTCTGGGATTGCATGAGACAACCCACATTTTGCAGAGGAGACAAAAGGAACTTTCTCAGAGCACAGATTCAAGGCTTTTGCCAACGTCCGGTTATAAAAGACAAGGACCCCACAAAGAGACCGGAGAGTATTCAAGTGCAAGTCAGGACCACAGAATTCCAGGATCAAGATCTGGGTCCCAACTCTAGCTCTGAGATTAACAAGTTGTGTAACTTTGGATAAAGCACTCCCAGTGTCCGGACCAGATGACCTCTAAGGTCCTTACCAAGCATATGATTCCTACAGCCCTACCTTCTCTGCCCTTCCTGGCCCATGGGCACTGGGTTGGAGGGAGGGAACTCAGCATTTATGAAATGCCTGTTACGTGCAATGCACTGGCAGTCTTTTTAAAATAGTAATAGTAATAATATATATGAAGAGCTTACTCGGGGGCTCATTGTTACTTACTTAACAATGGGTCCAATGTCCTGGACCCATTGCTAAATGCCTCATAAATCTGGGCAATGTTAGAAGTTGGAACTTGGAAATAAAACAAAATGAACACCTATGCCCCTTAAAAGTCATAGTAGAGTATTGTGTAAGAAGAGTCACAGTAGCATTCTCTGTCACCAAACTGAGATGGGGTGGGGTAGATGGGCAGAACAATCAAAGTGGAGAGAGAGATCCATTGGAGACCCAGGAGCTTCAGGGAGGCCCTGGGGCTCCAAATAAAGAGAAGTAGGAAAAATGGGCAGGGAGTGTTAACAATAGAATGGGGAATTCCACCGAGCACACTGCAGGGCAGGCCTGGAAGAAATTGGGGAGGAGAGAGATAGAAATACCCTTCCGGGCGAACTCACGCTGCACAGAACTTAAATAGGGCTTCCTTGGGAAGACTTCCAGAACCCATTTCCCTGCCCCCTCTTCTCCAAGCACCCTGCCCTTCCCCATTGGTCACACTCGTCCAGAGTGGAACTACCTGCAATCTGGTGTGAGCCCCATAGCACCTGACACACACAAACGCCCAGGGGATGCTGGCTGGATAGAGATGATCTGAAAATCCAAGTGAGGGCAACAGGAGGAAGACCCGTGTGAGGAAGCAAGGGCTTGGGGGAGAATGGGAGGCACATAAAAGTAATAGCATATAACCTTGCTGGAACTTTTGGGGATTTGATTTCATTTGATGACGCCAAGCCCATATACGTTCTCTGAAGGGGAGGCAAGACCTACAATGAGGGAATTTTATCACTGCTCAGCTGTCAACGAGAAAATGCTTTTGCCGGCTGCTGGCTAATTCAGAGTTTCACGGTTTATTTTCAACTCATCATCTATTTTAAAAAATGACTTGAGTTTTGCCTCCAGCTACCTACAGTTTATCTCTCCTTATGCCTCCACTTTCCCTCTTAAACTCTTCATTGCAACCCAACCCCCACCAAAATAGTCCCAATTCAAAATATTCTGACTTACTGTCCATATAAACCATCAAAACACCTCAAATTTTCATCATTTCTACATTCATACTATGCCTCCAAGACAATTTCTCACATGTGAAAATGGCACAAAAATCCCTAGTTAGCCCATGTATCTTGATTCGGGATTCAGAAAATGTGCTTGTAGCCATTATCCCACATTTACTCTTTGTTCTATCTGTAATAAAGTCAGATTTTTTTAAGCACATAAAATTATACAACTAATATAGGGAGCAAGCACTAAACTAGATGTTGAAGATATAAAGATGAATAAAATATTAGCAGGAGGCTCAGCGCCTATGGCTCAAGTGACTAAGGCGCCAGCCACATACACCTGAGCTGACCGGTTCAAATCCAGCCTGGGCCCGCCAAACAACAACAATGGCTGCAACCAAAAAATAGCTGGGCACTGTGGTGGGCGTCGTAGTCCCAACTACTTAGGAGGCAGAGGCAGGAGAATTGCTTGAGCCTAGGAGTTGGAGGTTGCTGTGAGCTGTGATGCCACAGCACTCTACCCAGGGTGACAGCTTGAGCCTCTGTCTCAAAAAAAAAAAAAAAAAAAAAATTAGCAGGAAAAAAATGTTAACAAATACACACCAAGAATGGGGGGGGAGGGTGCGCTTTCCCTGAGGCACTAGTATAAACTTTTCTTATGGACATAACAACTTATACCATTCTTTTTTCAGTAAAAAGAATCAAAGCCACAGCTAGAGAAAACTAAAGTGATAGGTATCAGTTCTCACTCATTAGATTATAACAAGTTATCTAGTCACCAACAAATGGTGGCAGAGGTCCGTCCAGTTTACCATTTAAGACCAAAGGAAATGAAATGAGGACCAGGAATTCCAACTGAGCCCTGCTAGATGAGCATCAGAACAAAGGCATGGGGGGAAAAACAGCTTGTCTTATCTGGAGAAATCACAGGTAGCTCAACATTTGTGGAGCATATTGTGAGTGAGGAAGCCGAAGAGATGAAAGAGGCTGAAATAATGGGCCTGTCTACAAAGCTGAGCTTGAATATCATCTTGCACCTGACTGATGATGATGATGGCAGCTAACATTCACTGAAGAGCTGGGACAGGTGTCCTAACTAATCCTTCAAGGCAGGTCTATTTTTATGCCCTTTCTATAAATGGAGAAACTAAAGAAAGCTTGGGAGGGATGAGCTATTGAAGGATTTTACTCAGTATTTGTATTTTTAAAACACATCACTGAGGTGGTGCCTGTGGCTCAGTGGGTAGGGCACCAGCCCCATAAACTTATGGTGGCAGGTTCAAACCTGGCTCCGGCCAAACTGCAACAAAAAAATAGCTGGGCATTGTGGCAGGCGCCTGTAGTCCCAGCTACTCCGGAGGTTGAGGCAAAAGAATCACCTGAGCCCAGGAGTTGGAGGTTGCTGTGAGCTGTGTGACGCTATGGCACTGTACCAAGGGTGACAAAATGAGACTCTGTCTCTACAAAAAAAAAAAAAAAAAATCACTGTACAAAGTCAATATTTAGGCTCGGCGCCTGTGGCTCAACAGGCTAAGGCGCCAGCCACGTACACTTGAGCTGGCGGGTTCGAATCCAGCCCAGGCCCGCTGGACAACAATGGTGGCTGCGACCAAAAAACGTCCGGGTATTGTGGTGGGCGCCTGTAGTCCCAGCTACTTGGGAGGCAGAGGCAGGAGACTCGCTTGAGCCCAGGAATTGGAGGTTGCTGTGAGCTGTGATGTCACAGCAATC
>CAUYRH010090237.1:0-10922 GCA_963574655.1 Perodicticus potto
TGGGACTGAAAACTAATACAACCTTTTTGGAAGGAAGTATGGAGAACCCTCAAAGAACTCAAGCTAGACCTCCCATTTGATCCTGCAATCCCATTACTGGGCATCTACCCAGAAGGAAAAAAATCCTTTTATCATAAGGACACTCGCACTAGACTGTTTATTGCAGCTCAGTTTACAATTGCCAAAATGTGGAAACAGCCTAAATTTCCACCAACCCAGGAATGGATTAACAAGCTGTGGTATATGTACTCCATGGAATACTATTCAGCCATTAAAAAATGGAGACTTTACAGCCTTTGTATTAACCTGGATGGAATTGGAACACATTATCCTTAGTAAAGCATCACGAGACTAGAGAAGCATGAATCCTATGTACTCAACTTTGGTATGAGGACAATTAATGACAATTAATGAAATTGTGGGGGTAGGGGAAGGAGAGAGCAGAGAGAAAAAGGAGGAAGGGGGTGGGGGAAAGGAAAAGCAGAGAGAGGGAAGGAGAGAAGGGGTGGGGTCTTGATGTGTGGCACACTTTGGGGGGTCAAGACACGATTGTAAGAGTGTAATGCAATTAGTGTAACCCGGTTTCTTGTACCCTCAATGAATCTCCAACAATTATAAAAAAAAAAAAGAAAGAAATATCCCAGGAGTATGCAAAGGAAAGGAAATAATGTATTTCAGATGTATCACACTTTACCATTTGCCCACACCTAGGAATTTATCAACTGGATGTAGTATAAGACCGTTCATCTTAGTGTTGTTTAGAATAACAAAATCTTGGAAACAACCTAAATAGCTATCAATATTAGACAGGTTAAATAGATCATGATATTTGGCACAGTAGAATACTATGAAGCCACTAAAGAGGATGACTATATTCACTGACATGGAAACCTGTCCAGAACACATGATTGTGAGAAAAATGGCAGGTAGAGACTCACAGCACATGCACTGGAGCATCTGCACACACGGCAGTGTGGGACAGGCTTGAAGAATGCTCATACAAAGGCTGATAGTGATTGTCTCTGGGTGGTGGGATTTCAGGACTTTTCTACTTTCTTCATGTGTCTGTACTTTTAAATTTCTAGAATGAGCACATATTATTTTTGGAATCAAGCAAATCTGTGGGAGTAAAACATGTTTTAAATTAATGAATGAATGAATGAAATGAATGTCTTAAAAAACGTTAGAGACAACAAATAGTTTCCTTTGTCTCCAGCCTCCCACTCCTTTCTTTGGAGTTACACTGATACCACTAACATGCTATATTTTGAACCAGAATATAAGTGTCCTGTGAAGGAGAATGCAATTGGGGACATCTCATGTACAATAATGGATTCTGAATGTGGTCAGGTAACAAAAGGCAACAAAAAATCACACACAACATTTAGAATCTTTAAAAAGTCAACTTTTCTTCTCAGAACTGTAATTACAAACCCCAGTTCAATTCATGGCCTCCAAATGGTCGTTTTCCACTCCTTGTATACACAGGTCAGGTCTGAGTGTCTCCCATGAGTGACATGAAATAAATAGCAAACCACCCTCACTAGCAGAACTTGAAAGAGGCCGTGCACTCCCTCACTGACCAGAAGGGTATTAACTTGCCTGGCTTCTACTCACTCACATGAATAGCATCCTCACAGCACTTCTCTTTGCAGTGTCCATGCTTCTGCTGGCTGTAACCAGGAGATCATGGCTGGTTTGGAAATTAGAATCCCTGGTTTTGGAGCAAGAAAGGGAACTTAGCAATTTTTGTCCCAGAGTTCCATTCTAACATTTAGTATTCAAGGGAAAAGGGCATTCTAGGAGACCCTGGAATGTTCCAAAACTATGTCCACAGAGCTCAATGCAATTTCTGAGAAGAGCTGGGAGATGAGCATGGCAGTAAGGGCAGTAAACTGCCAGTTGCAAGAATAACTGGCTTTGATCTCCTGGACAGAAAAGGAATCTCAGGTGATCCCAGGCCTTTTGGGAGTACTCCTGGCCTAGAAGATAGGAGGACAGAGAGACCAATTCCTCTGAATCAGCTTAAGTAGGTTTATCAACAACTCCATTAGGCGCCAGGCTTTCAACTAAAAAGAGAAACAGAAACTATCTGGTTTGGGCTGCCAAGGAAATAGAAATATGACCCCTTACTCTCCAGCCCCAGCTCAGAGGGCCCATGGGAGATCAGGGGCCTATTCTTTATTAGCATCCTATCCTTACCTATGTACCTAAAATCCTACACAGGTACCAAGTATAACTCCTGGTCCTGGCAAAAGTCTAGTTGTATAGCTAGGAATGTCAGAGATTCCTGAAATACCCACGCCATTCCTACTTACCCTGAGCCTCCCGGGGTGGGTGGGAGTTTGCAGTATTGTAGGAAGAGGTAAAGACGGACAGGAAATGATCCAAAAGTATTCGAAGGCCCCACTGCATAAAGTCCAATCCCTACTGAGCACCTAATCTGTGCCTAGCTGAGTGCTTTACTGTGTGGAAGCCACAAAAAGGAGTAAACACATCTTTGCTCTAGATAAGAAAGTCATTTCATTAGGAAGAAAAGAGTTAAAGCAGATTCCAATGAGCCTCTATGTGCTATGCACAGTAGGGTGAGAAATTCTCTCAGCTGCAAGGAACTGGCTTGGTTTGCCCCTAGGTATATAGTGAATACTCCCAACTCTAGCCCCTCCAGCCCCAGCTCCATAAAAATGTTTGTCAGGCGAATTAAAATAATTTGAGAATAAAAGCCCTGAGTACAAAGTCAAGTAGCTAACTTTATGGTGGAGGCCTATGGTAGAACAACAATGCAAAATTACTAGATAAAATCCTAGCAAATAGAATACAGCTACATATTTAAAAAATTATAGATCACAATTAAGTAGACTTCATCCCACTAACGCAAGGTTGGTTTAACATATGAATATCCATAAGGTAATTCACCACATAAATAGATGCAAAACAAAGACCATATGATCTTCTCAATAGATGCAGAAGAAGCATTCTAAAAACAATTCAGCATCCTTTTCTAACAAGAATACTTAATAAATCGGCATAGATGGCACATTTCTGAAACAATAGAAGCCATTTAGGACAAACACAGTATCATACTGAATGGAGTAAAACTGAAAGCTTTTCCACTTAGAACTGGAAGCAGACACGAATGTCAGTCACTATCACCACTACTATTCAACATAGTTCTAGAAGTTCTAGCCAATGCAATCAGGCAAGAGCAAGATATTAAGGGCATGCAAAGGGGGCAGAGGAGGTCAGATTCTTGCTCTTTGCTGATGATATGATCCTATGTTTATAAAACCCTAGAGACTCAACCACAAGACTCCTGGAAGTGATCAAGAAATACAGTAACGTCTCAGACTATAAAATCAATATCCACAAATCACTAGTCTTTGTAAATACTAATAAAAGTCAAGTTGAGAAGCAAATCAAGAACACAATACCTTTCACAGTACTTCAAAGAAATAAAGTACCTGGGAATACACCTAACAAAGGAGGTGAAATATCTCTACAAAGAGAATTATGAAACCCTAAGAAAAGAAATAGCACAAGTCATTAACAAATGGAAGAATATACCATGTTCATGGCTGGAAAAAAATAACCATTGTTAAAATGTCTATATTACCCAAAGCAATCTAAAGATTTAATGCAATCTCCATTAAAATACCAACATCATACTTTGAAGAACTGGAAAAACAGTTCTTCATTGTGTATGAAACCAGAAAAAACCCATATAGCCAAAGCAATTCTTAGTAATAGAAACGTATCTGGAGGCATTACTCTATTAGACTTCAGGTGATATTACAAGTCTACAGTGATCAAAACAGCAGGGTGTTGGCACAAAAATGGAGACATAGACATATGGAACAGAATAGAAAACCCAGAGATGAAACCAGGCTCTTATCACCATCTGACCTTTGATAAAACAAACAAAAGCATACAGTGGGGAAAAGAATCCCTATTCAATAAATGGTGCCGAGAGAACTGGTTAGCCACATGTAAAAGACCCAAACTGGACCTACAACTTTCACCACTTACAAAAATTAATTCAGGATGGATAAAAGATTTAAATCTAAGACATGAGATGATAAAAATTCCTAGAAGATAGCATGGGAAAAACTCTAGATGATGTTGGCTTGGGAAAAGATTCTATGAATAAGACTCCATTAGCAATCACAACAACAACAAAAAAATAAACAAATTGTACTTAATCTAAAAAGCTTCTTCACAGTCAAGGACACAACAATTAAAGCAAACAGGTAACCTTCAAAATGGGAAATGATATTTTCATGTTATGAATCTCACAGAAGTTTGGTAACTGGAATCTACAGAGAACTCAAATTAATCAACAAAAAAGAACAAACAGTCCTATCTACCACTGGGCAAAGACATTAAAAAAAACTTTCCTTGATGACAGATGAAGGGCAAACAAACATATTAAAAACTGTTGATCACCCCACATCATGAGAGAAATGCAAATCAAAACCACCCTGAGATGTCACCTAACCCCAGTGAGAATAGCCCACATCACAAAGTCCCAAAGTTGCAGATGCTGGTGTGGATGTGGAGATAATGGAACACTCTTATACTGTTGGTGGGATTGCAAACTAACACAGCCTCTTTGGAAAGAAGTATGGAGAATCCTCAAAGAACTCAAAATAGACCTTCCATTTGTTCCTGCAATCCCATTACTAGGCATCTTCCCAGAAGAAAAATAGATCATTTTATCATAAAGACATTTGCACTAGATTGTTCATCGCAGCTAAATTTACAAACGCAAAGATGTGGAAACATCCCAAGTGCCCTTCAACCCAGGAATGGATTAACATTAATCCATGAATACTCTTCAGCCATAAAAAAGATGGAGACTTTACATATTTTGTATTAAACTGGATGGAGTTGAAACACATTCTTCCTAGTAAAGTATCACAAGAGTGGAAAAGTAAGTATCCAATATACTCAACACTAATATGAAGCCAGAAGATGAAATAATACACGCCCACACAAGAGAAAAACTCAATTCAATTCAAATTGGGGGGAGGAGAAATCAGGGGGGAGGGAGAGGGGAGGATGGAATGGGATTGGTGTGGTCTCACCTAATAGGCAGAATGTAAGGGTATATGGCACATCTTCTGGGTGCAGGACACAACTACAACAGGGACCTTACCTAACAAATGCAAACATAACCTAATCATTTGTGCCCTCATATTAATCTGAAATTAAAAATAAAATACCTTAGACACCATCAGAGTTCACTCTATGCATGAAACCTGGATCTTTGCTCTAACATGCCTCGACTCTAGCTGTCTTCTCACTAGTCTCAGAAAAGGCCATGTTCCTTTCTGTGCTTAAGCCTTTATTCATAGACTCCTCTAGCCCCAACACCCTTGCCTGTCACTTCCAAGTCTACAAATGGAGCTCACATTTCTCCTTCTTTTGTTTCCAACTTCAGATGGAGCAGTTAATTTTGCAGTTTCTTGTTATTTCACCATTTTAAGCTCATAGTTTGTCCTGTACCCTCTCCAACAAAAGACTCTAATTCCCTGGATGGCCAGAACTGGGTCTCATGCTTGGCATAATAGAAAACTTTGAGGTAAAGAGCAGGTTTCAAAGGTGTGATGAATGATCAAATGGTGAGTGGAAAGCAGAAAAGTGAATAAGGGCATCCATGGGGCCCATCTTCCCCTGAAATGGACCATCTGTGGCAGTGAGGGACTGGAGCACCTGGGAAGAAACTGACTCAGCAGAAATAGTCTAGGCAGAGGAGGACAATGCATTCCCTAAAAGTTGAGTGCATCTTTCAGGAGGAAAGAGAAATCCCAGCTCACCTCTGAACAGCCTATCAGGAGCCCATCAGGTTTGCTCTCTTCTGGGTCATCATTTTGGAGAGCAGTAGAATTCTGAGAAGGTAGTGCTTCAGGGAGAGGAGGAAGAAACCATGAGAGAGACCCTGTTCTGCAGTCAGCACACTCCTAAGTTGAAAATGTGCAACTGCTGCCCAGGTACTCATCCCTTGAGAAATGGCAATGTTGGCTGTCTCACCTGCCCCACAGGCACTGGGATTGAGGATGCCGTGGGAGACATTGCAGTACTTTGCTAAGTGGAACCAGAATACAAGGAGTGATTGAAAGCTGGGGTGAAACCATGGCAAGGTGGGTTTCCACCTGACAGGAGGTGGCATCTGAGCTACTCCCTTTACAAACCCAGTCTCATTATAGGATCAGCCAAGATGACACTCTGGGGCTGTGCTATTCAGTAAAGCAGCCACAGAACCACATGGGGCTTACGGAGCCTTTAATCTGGTAAGTCTGAGTTGGGATATGCTGTGTAGGTCAAATCCATGCGGGATTTCAGACAGTTAATGCAAAAGAAAGAATATAAAATATGTCACTGCTACATTTTTATATCGATTACACATTGAAACGATAGATAACACTTTGGGGTATGTTGGGTTAAATAAAATGAATCATTAAAATTAATTTCACCAGTTTCTATTGACGTCTAAATAAGGCTACTAGTTTTGAAAAGCACACACGTAACTCGAATTGTTTTTATGGGACAGTATGGTCCAAGGAGACACTGCCTAGGACACACCTGACATCCCCAACGCCACCGATGCCTTCTTTGCCTCTTTGCACCGCCCCCAGCCCCCCGCCCCCGCCCCCTGGCTACAAGCAAGGATTTTCCCCTGCCTTGGTCTGGAAAAAGGGGGATTCCCTGTTTGCCCGCCGAAGCCTGAGGATCTCACTTATCTGCCCCACCATTCGGGCCGGTTCTTCCATGGTCATTCTTCTCTCCCACCTGAAGAGTGGGCTCCGCACCAAGCCTAGCCCTTCAGGACCCAAGCAGTCTGGCAAAGGGAGCCAGCACACGGACGTTGAGCTTAGGACACGCCCACAGGGAGGGTCCAGCCGCGCAGATCTCCTCCTCCAGCTGTGGTAGGTGCCTAGGCTTGGCGGTCACTATGGCGGGGACACCGCAGTCACTGCGGCCAGGCCCCTGGGCCCACCTCCCTGACTCCACCAGTCCTAGACGGCTCTGGTAGGCTTCTCGGTCAGTTCGGGCCCACACAGCGCATGCGCACCGTGCGGCGGCCGCGGCTAAAGCCGCTGTGGCTCCCGACTCTCCCGCTCCGCCGACACCCGGCTACAGCCTTCCCGGGTAGCGGCTCTTCGCCCACGCCCGTGGCAGCGGCTCCGCCCGGCTAACCTTCTAAAGGGACTGTTCACCACCGCTAGCACCCGAGGGCACGAGGGGACGCCCAGACCTTCCAGAATGTCTTTGGAGTCCATAGTCCATGACAGCTGCCCCGCCACACACGGGATGGCGGGGACTTCCAGAACAAGGATTCCTGGAGACGTCGCCTGCCAAGCAGTCCGCGACCGCATGCAGCAGACCGGGTGTAGTATGGGCTCTGCGTTTCCGTACCTCGTTGCCATCCGCAAAGGCAATGCGTTCCTATGGATGCCAGGGATGAGGCAAGCGCCGGGTAGGTTAACTCCTGCCAGCTCTGGGCTGACTGCCTCCCGTGGGCAGGTGGGCGCAGGGCGCCCAGGGGACAGCTGGGAGGCTAGACAGGCACAGATTCTGCCTTCACGAGTTTAGCAATGGCATACCAGTGGGTTGACTTTCCAGGACCGGGGCAGCTACTGAGGAGGGTAGCCAACCCCCAAATCCATGGCGACGGGAGAAATGAGGTGGAGCAGGGACCTTCTATTGGAGGAAAAGCTTGGGTTAACTCGCACCTCACTTCCGCAGAGTCTGACTCACTTCTGGGTCTATGGACCACCTGCAGGGACCCATGCATTGTTTTAAGGACCAATACGATTTACCCAGGTAAAGGTAAGGGACAATCGAGTGACACTAACCGTCTTTCCTAGCATCCCCAATCCCCATCCAATCCAACATAAGTTCCACTGATTCCACTTTCCAAATATCCAATTCGCTTTTCTCCATTTTCATCGCTAACACCATAATCCAAGCCGTAAATCTTTATAAATAGGTTTATGTGTCTCTACTGTGCGCAGAGACGTTCCAGGGGTTAGGCAGGTAGAGATAGTTTACATTTCCTGGAGTTTCGCCCTCAGAGCACAAGCACGCCTTCCTAGACATCATCTGCTTGAAATCTGGTGGCTTCTTCAGGCAGGTTCCCCACAACCCGGTTCACAAGTACACTTCTCCTACTTTCCAGAACTACTCATCCTGATGTATTGCAGTGCATCGTCCCAGGAATTAAAGATCAGCAGGGCTGGCAAACTAAGGGACAAATGGAATCATTGGTTTAGGGGAGACCCCTTCAATGACTTTTCCTGTCGCATCCAAACTATATTTCTACGGGCAGTGAAGCAGGGTTCTAAAACTCCAGTATTTCAGCCTGTGTTGAGATAGTATGAATTCAGATATATTGTAGAATGGAGCAATGGGACTGAATTGGGATCTACTATCCCACAATGGTATTAATAATTTATTTCCCTTGAGACAGAGACCCCTGTCTTTCTTCACATACTGAATTTTTTCCTGTTATTCTTGATGCTCGTCTCTAGGACATGACAATAGCTAAGGGGGGAAAGGCACAAACAATTAAATTGGGTTAGGATATTCATTGTTTTAGCTTATCTGGAATATTCTAATCTAGATGCCATAGCTAAACCCACAGATAAAACATTTACATAGTTTTATTTTTCAGGTAGGATGTACTTCATTCAATACAGTAATTAAAACCTACTTTTATCAAATAATATCATGAAATATTTATTCCGATTATACTGGCCTTATTTTTAAACTTATGAAATGTTTTATATTTTCTACCTCTTTTAAATTAGAAAAACATTGCTAGGTATCATACCAATTAATTTTGAAAAGCATATGCTTTAATCTTTCATTAATGACATGGGAAAAGATTAATCATTATGTCTAATAAAACTAATGGATTTGTTTCTGAGGTTTACTTGATTCTTAAATATTTATTCCACAAAGACAAACACTAAAGTTAAATGTAGGCAAGGATACATACTGGTATACTTTGCATTATAATACCTTCTTTAATAATATAAAATTTAAGTTACAAACAGCATAGTTTTATCATAAATTAGATGATGAGAAACATTATTACCTTGTTTTGCAATTTACTAAAAGATGGATAAATTTGTTATATTATGTATATAGCATTTTAATCTTGATATTAATGTTTCTGGTAATATCTGTGTTAAAAGAAATATCCCATAATTTATTTCTTAGTGTTTTTTAAAAACATTTTTCAAATACAGATTAACATAGTTATTGAATTAGAAAAATTAAGTCAGACTGTTCTGATGGAAATTAAGCCTGATTTGAATCATTGGTGCAACAATGATGAATGCTTTTCCAAGTAAAGTTCTATGGTATATAGTACATATTTCCCATATATTGAATGAGATAGCTCTGCCACTTTAATGTTTCAACAAAAATATGTTTAAGACATATGTAAAGTAAAAACATTTTGTGGAAAGTATTGTCAGAAGTGTGTTTAAATTAGTCATGTGCCCAACCTTTTTAGAGTAAACCAAATTAAACAAAGTACCTCTAAGAGGAAGGATGAAAGATAAAATCTATAGCCATATCTTTGCAAAGCCTTTATGGTATATTTCTCAAAAATTGCAAACAAAGGACTCTGATGACTGGTGACAAATTCTTTTGCATGCTAAGTGGTTTCTAATTCTATGCAAAGGGACCTACTTGGGTTCCCAGGTGATAGAGCCTTAAAATTAATTTTTGAGGAAAGAGCATTGTATGATTGTTGGCAGATGCCATGGAAGGAATTTAAAGAAATAAATGACATACTGTATTAAATCTTCTTTTGCTCTCATCTGCTTCTTGAGGTAAAAAAGATAAAGAAAACTAAAGCAAAATCCTGTCTTTTACCTACAATGTCTTATACTTGTCCATGAATATATTAATTCACTTTTTAAAATCCTATCCATCTCATTTTAAAGATACATTTCCAACAAAATTTTACTTTTCATATTTATAATTATTTATCAAGGTTTTCACTATCATTGTTATTATTGAGCAACTAAGTACTACAGTGATAGAATTTTTTAATTTAAAGTCTTAGGTCACAATGAATAAAATAAAATTTAATTTCCTTTGGGTATATACTCAACAGAGGGATTGCTGAGTTATATAGTAATGCACTTTTTTTCTTTAGGAATCAACATAATTTTTCCATAACGGCTGCACCAATCTACATTCCCACCAACAGTGTAATAAGGGTTCCCTTTTCTCCACATCCTGGCCTACACTTGTTGTCTCTTATCTTTTTTATAATAGCCATCCCAGTAGATATGAGGTAATATCACATTGTGGTCTTTATTAGCATTTCCCTGATGATTAGTGATGTTCAGCATCTTTTCATATACCTATTGGCCATTTGTCTTCTTTTGAGAAATATGTATTGAGGTCCTTTGCCCATTTTCTAATTGGGTTATTTGGATTTTTTAGGGATTTTATTTTGTTTGGACTTTTTTGTTTTTTTTTTTGCTTTTGAGTTGTGTGAGCTCCTTATTTTGGATATTAACCCCTTATAAGATATATGGTTTGTCTTTCCATGCCTATTGCAGCCATGGCTCGTGGTCCCAAGAAGCATCTGAAGCGAGTAGCAGCTCCAAAGCATTGGATGCTGGATAAGTTGAATGGTGTGTTTGCTCCTCGTCCATCCACTGGTCCCCACAAGCTGAGAGTGTCTTCTACTCATAATTTTTCCAAGGAATAGGCTTAAGTATGCCCTGACAGGAGATGAAGTAAAGAAGATTTGTACGCAGCACTTCATTAAGATTGATGGCAAAATCAGAACTGATATAACCTATCCTGCTGGTTTTATGGATGTTATCAGCATTGACAAGACTGGAGAGAATTTCCGTCTGGTTTATGACACGAAGGGTCGTTTTGCTGTTCAT
>CAUYRH010090241.1:0-35156 GCA_963574655.1 Perodicticus potto
CCTCCCATTTGATCCTGCAATCCCATTACTGGGCATCTACCCAGAAGGAAAAAAATCCTTTTATCATAAGGACACTTGCACTAGACTGTTTATTGCAGCTCAATTTACAACCGCCAAAATGTGGAAACAGCCTAAATGCCCACCAACCCAGGAATGGATTAACAAGCTGTGGTATATGTACACTATGGAATACTATTCAGCCATTAAAAAAATGGAGACTTTATAGCCTTTGTATTAACCTGGATAGAAGTAGAACACATTATTCTTAGTAAAGCATCAGAAGAATGGAGAAGCATTAATCCCATGTACTCAATTTTGATATGAGGACAATTAATGACAATTAATGACATGGTTGGGGTAAGGGAAGGGGAGAGCAGCGAGAGAAAGAATGAGGGAGGGGTGGGGAAAGGAAGAGCAGAGAGAGGGAAGGAGCAAGGGGCGTGGGGTCTTGGTGTGTGCCACACCTTTTGGGGGCAAAACACGATTGTAAGACGGACTTTACCTAACAAATGCAATCAGTGTAACCTGGTTTCTTGTACCCTCAATGAATCCCCAACAACAAAAAACAACAGACAAACAAAACAAAAAACAAATTAAGGATTAGGCTCCAAAACATTTTTTTAATGTTCTTCTCTTAAACTTCACTTTCCCCCAACCCCTCCCTACAGGTTGATTTATTCAACTACTGAAGCTATATCAAAGGACTGGTTGAATTCTGGTTTCTCTTGAAAGGTGTGTCTTGAGGTCACCAGAGCTTCCACTGTCCTTCCCTGACCTTCTGATGACCCAGGAGGTCCGCCCGCTTTGGGTAGGGCCTCTCCAAGCTTCCCATCTACACATCAGTGCGATTTAGTTTTCTTTTTGCTTTAATGGCTCCTTGGAATCTTTACACATTTAGGGATCCACCCACTTCCTTTCTTGTTTCTCTGGCCTTAATGGGCTATAACCCTTCTCTCCTTGCCACACAGCAGGCTTTGGGGGGGGTCAACGGATGATTTATTTATTTACATAGTTCTCCTTATGTTTTGTTTGGTTAGCTTTTATTTATTATTTTTCCTTATATGAGGTTAAAAAAACAGATTGTGCTTTTCCTTTCACTGTTTTACAATTTGGGGTGTCAGCTAGTAATCCTTCATCTTCTTTTCCTACATTATCCTCTGTTTGTGGGGGGGTTTAGTATAATTATAGGCTTCACCACACCACATACTCAGACTTTAGACAGGCCTATCCTTAGGCTTAAAGACATTATCTTGAAAAGTCAGAATCAATGTTAAGAATCAAGCCACTAGATTAACATGTCTAAGACCCAAGATCTAAAAATTAAATATTTAAAAAGAACATTTTGTTTTCAAAAGAAAGAAGAGGAACAAAGAATTGAAAAATGTTTGACTCAGCTGGCTCAAGTATGCACTATTCCTCTCTATCTTATGAGGAATAAGGGAAAGCCTTCGATAGGTATAATTACCACCATCAAAATCCTGAAATTCTGAAATACAACCACACAAAATGAGAAGGGCATTTAGCATAAAGGAAGTGAAACTTCACAGAAAAATGTATAGCTGTGGGAAGGATTCTACAAATGCAACAATGAAGAAAGTATTTAACACATTTTGTACTGAGCTTTCAAAAGCCTAGCACATCTCTCAAGAGCCTCTAAAGGGAACACATCCCACAGAGTATAGGACCCACTACTATGGATTTGAGGTTTTGCTCTGAAATGGCATCCCCTTCCATCCAGGACAGTTTCCACATGTCTTTCCCAAATGATGGAGAAGCCGAATTCAGCTTCATTTCTTTCATTCCTCAAAGAACATGCCATGCAGAACTGCACGTTAGTGGTCATCGGCCAGGAAATATTGAATAAACAGAATTTGTACTCCACTTATTCCAAGTTTACTTTAAGTAGCCACTTATCTCTTTTAGAAGGACTTCCCTTGCCAATCACCTTTTAGGAAAGGCCTGGAAGAGACACTCCCTGAGGACGTGCAGAATCCTAGGTCAATAGCATGCGCAGTAAAAATAAACAACTAAACTATCTACATCTTAGGATCTTCCCCTTTCCTTCCAGAAGCAATCACTCTTTTCAGAGCAACTGAAACACATACGCAGGTGTGCACACATGGACGTGGGTGCACACACACCCACACACACACGCACATTGCAATGTCTCTGGTTGGTTCTTTGAAATATGACCACAGTTTCTTCTCCAATGATTGTGTTAAAACACCTAAATTAAGTAATACCTTTGGAACTAGAAAGGCTCCTAAAATTCACATTGTTCAGCACAGTCATTTTGTAAGTGGTAAAACTCGGGCCTGGTACAGTAAGTTCATTCCAAAGAATTTCTTTTACCCCAGAATCGTCAGATAAGCTTAGTCTCTGCTTCTGTGATAGCTAAGTAGAAAAATCAAAGGCTCTGAGGTCAGATCAGCCTGGTTGAAATCTCAACTTCACCATTTACCACCTTGGCAATCCTAGATAAATTAATCTCTCTGCCTTTCCATTTTCCTGTCTACAAAATGGACATAATAACAGCTGAAGGGATCCAGAATGTATCCCTGGGAAGAGTTGAAGGTTTCTTTCTGTACTCCCCTTATCTGCTTACAAAGCAGAGCCTCCCAAAAGAATTCAGCTGTCATAAATTTTCTCCCAGGAGTTTTGTAATCAGGAAAGATTGACTCCTATCATCAGGATAAGAAATCACCTAAACAGACATTGTCACAAAACTATCGTATCTCACATCTCTTCTCCTAGGGGTCCATTTATCTTTCGTACAAGTCATTTGTTTCCCCATAAGTGAACTTCTTCCCCTCCCCTTCACCTGTTAAGCCCAAATTCAAAGCACCTCCTTGAGTCATATTTTTCTGTGAACTTCCTAGGACTTACCTAAATAAAAGCCTATCATTTCTCTTTGTTAATCTGTCTGTTGAGAATTTAATTTGCAGGCCCTCAAAAGCTAAACCCAAGAAAGTAAAGAAAAAGGTCTTCCTCCCCCTCAGAGCTAATAAGCATTAATTACTTAACAGTGATCTAGGCACTCTTCTAAACATACTAAGTGGACTAATACATTTATTTTTCACTATATCCTTATATTATTTCAATTTTAAAGATGAGGACACTAAAGCACAATAGGCTGACCAACTTGCTTAACGTCAGATAGCTAATAAGGGGTAGAGCCAGAGTGTGAACCAGTCTAGCTCCAGAGCCTTTGTGCAAAACCACTGTGTGAGAAGAGCCTTTAGTTCACAAGAGGTTATCGTAGATGAGATGTGATAATGTGCACATGGTGCCCAGCCTGGCACCAGGAAGGGCCGCATAAATGGACATTTCAGTTTTCACTATTGAAAGGTATCTGTCAGCATGCTGTTGATGAAACCAAGGTGTTTCCCATCTCTTATCAAGAGATTAGTGTAGAGCAAAGAATCTAACCCGTATGTAATACAACTACTTTTATAACATAGTTATTAGCAGTCAGTGTGGAGGGTGTTAGAGTTCCAGGGAAAAAAGACAAGAACAGGAGAGCCAGAGAATATAAATCTGTCAGGGTTATCCAGCACCGTACAGTGGATCTTGACATTCCAGGTACTAAAAAGCTGTGGGTTTTGTTTTCTTTGTTTTCCCACAGAGCAAGTGTATTTATCTCAACCTTAATATAAACCTAGATGAAGTCTGCCACGAACTCCCCTGCTTAGGAGTTTAAGCTCATCACTAATGTTCTGATGGCAAATTCAACCCTCCAGGAACCTTCATTCCCGTCCTCAGAAGAGAGTGGCTTGTGAGATGGGCATATCACTGTTGAGGGATATAAAGCAGATATTAAGAACCTGAGCTTTTGAGTCAAATAGACCTCAGAAAAAATACCATCTTCCCCACAAGTGGGGGAGCTTCAGCAAATTACTTCAACTCTCTGAATTTCTGTTTTCTCATCTAACAGATGGAAATTTAATATTCCTGTAAAAGCTGCCTCCAAGGATAGTTGAGCCAGACTCAGGACAATAACACAAGGTATTTTCTTTGTTGATAAATTCATAAATTGGCTTTGTAATTTATCAACCTCTTGCAGAGAGTCTCCATGTCTCTTCCTTTCCCTAAACAGAAGAAAGAAAAAAAAAAAAAAACCTGCTCCTCTGAATTCCTTCTTCTGGATCTTTTTTATGGAAATAATCAACATGACTTCACTATACACCAATCCAACTGCTAAGAACTTTACATACATTTTCTCATCGAATCCTGATAATAATATTGCAAGGCAAATACTATTATTATTTCCAACAGATGAGAAGAGTAAAAGCATAATGAGATTAAGCAACTGGTCTAAGTTTACACAGGTAGCTGGTGATAAAGATAATATTTGCACCAGAAAAGTCTAAATCCAGAGCCAGTGTTCTTAATGTTTATGCTACTTGTTACTCTATACCTTATAAAAATGTATGTTCATTATTGTTTTCATTTCAAGACTAAAAGGTCAAGAAGTATGTCTAATTTATCTCTTTATGACCTTCAGAACATTCCCAGGATACAGTAAGTTGTCTATACATTACTGAATTAATAAATGAATAAATGCAAACCATAATTCCATTCACTTTGCATCAATCATCTCATTGAGTTCTCACAACTCCATCAGCTAAGAACAAAGACGGCCTCAACAAATTATAGACACATTTTATGGTCTACTCAGCCAACACCTCTCCTTTACAAACGTTTTAACTCAAATCATTTTTATCAAGCAGTTAGAAGGGACTTAAAGATGTAAATCCCCAGACTGGGTGAGGTAGCCCATACCTGTAATCCCAGGACTTTTCAAGGAGGCCAAAGCAGTGGGTCACTTGAGGTCAGGAGTTCAAGTCAAACCTGAGCAAGAGCAAGACCCTGTCTATGCAAAAAAAGAAAAATTAGCTGGGCATTGTGGCAAGCACCTATAGTCCCAGCTACTCAGGAGGCTGAGGCAGAAGGATCCCCTTGAGCTCAGGAGTTTGAGGTTGCTGTGAGCTATGATCATGCCACTGTACCCTAGGCTGGAGCAACAGAGTAAGACTCTGTCTCAAAAAAAATTTAAAAAAAGTAAAACCCTAGATAGAGATTAGTGGCAATTTCAAAAACTGTCCTTATAGGAATGATTTTGGAGTTGCAATCTCATTGGAATTGGGGGAGGGGTAATTATTTCTGAAATTATTTTAAACCTGTATTTTCACAGGAGGCTCACTGTTTTCAAAATCTGATTCTATTATTATTGTGGGTTGCTTTGGGGTATGATGAGAGCAAATTTAAGGGATAATCACTCTTCTGTTTGAGGATATATTAAAAATGTGGGTTTTGGGAGTTTGTACATAGCCCAATCTTGCTTACCATCCTCCAATAAAATTTCAAATCTGTAGACAATATCAAGGTTTTTTGACAATTGAAACATCAGCCTGATGAGAATAAATGTCAGGAAGGTCTCACAGAGTTGTGTGAGTGGGCAGTGAATAGCCATGCTCAGGGTAGTAGATTGCACAGAAATGGCTCCATAAACAGAGAACCCACCTTGTGCTTAGAGACTAAGGGCTCCGACTGTAGACGTGATCCAGGAAAAGGATGATGGCATCATTATAGGCCATTCCCTGAAGAGGTCAGTCCAATGTATTGTGGCAGTCACAAAAGCAAGCATTATCAGGAAGGATGTCAAAAACAAAATAGAAAGCACAATTGTATGAGTGTTTGAATACACGCACACACGGAGACACCAGAATTCATCTGCTCCAGAAATACTGTGTATGGTTACAGCCATCTCAACAATGTCATAATGAAAGTGGAACCTATCCAAAGAAGGTCACTTAAAATGATCAGGTTTTGAAAATAAACCAAAGAGACTGTGAAACACTTAAACCTGAAACAACAAAATATGAGAATTGGTGGGCTAGGGTCTAGAAAATCACAAAGTGAACACAGATTGTAACACCAAATCTCAGCAAAGCAGATCTAGAAAACTTGATGAAATTATTAAGGTGCTTTTGGGAATAGTTATGTTTTCGAGTGCTACTTTATAGGGCAAATAATAAACTAGAAAATAATCATGACTCTAAGGGAGTCTATAGTTGAAAGCCCATAATAATTATGGTACTATTATAACTTAGCCTTGTGCTGTCCATGTTACGTAAGACATCTAGCAAGCTCCTTTTCACACTGTTCTCTGAAAGATCCTGACAGACAAAATGCTAGATAGATTAAATACTAGAGTAGTACACATGGTATATCTGATAATTCACTAGTGATACAATAAAAAGAATCACTTGCAGAAAACAGAATTGAGGGCCTCCTTTCCAATGCTTTGACTAAGCAGGTCTGGGGCTTAGCATCCCTAAGAGAAAATCCTTTCCACAGAAGAATCCTGAGTGTAATTTTTTTTTTTTTTGAGACAGAGTCTAACTATGTCACCCTCAGTTGAGTACCATGGCATCACAGCGCACAGCAACCTCCAACTCTTGGACTTAAGTGATTGATTCTCTTGCCTCAGCCTCCCAAGTAGCTGGGACAACAGGCACCTGCCACAATGCTTGGCTATTTTTGTTGCAGTTGTCATTGTTGTTTTAGCTGGCCAGGCAAGGCTCGAACCCACCATCCTCAGTGTATGTGGTTGGCGCTGTAACCACTGTGCTACGGGCACTGAGCCCCAGAGTGTAATTTGATTGGCTGAAATTGAATCATGTACCACCCTGAACCAATCACTGAAACCAAAAGTCGAGACACTTGTTGGCTTGGCCTGGGCCCTGTATCCTTCCCTATGATAAGAGTGAAATTTTCTCTCAAAAGAAGTAGGTGACTAATATTGAGTCTCCTCTACGTCCTGAGTAATAGAACCTCAATCATATTAAGAGAAGCTTGTACCCAACTAAAAGTGTGTATGCCCCAACCTCTCCAGCTATGGCCCTCAGCTCATTCCAGCCATTACATACACAGCGTTCACGTCTGGTATAGGATTTCCAGCAGGCTTCTTCAAGGGAACTGACTCTGCAAGGACGTGAGCTCTTTTTTCCTCTTCTCCTGCCTTCTTCCTGTGACTAGAGTGTGAATATGACTGGTGATTGAAGGCTCCATTTTATGACCCTTAAGATCAAAGATAGAATAAGCTTGAGACTCAAAGGATCCTGTAAAATTGCCCTACCAGGCCAGGATTTCCCACCTCCTGACTTTTACAGACAGAAATAAATCCTCATGCGTTCTGATGATTTTTAGTTTTCGCTCTCTGCTGTAGACTTCTAAACCTAATCCTCCCAGAACAGTAGAATTCTATAACTAAATGTAGCTAGGAAGGGAGCCTAGGAAGACAAAAACCACAGTTATTTCTACACTTTGCTACTTCTCTTTATATTTTATCTCTCATATCCCTGGGCATTCTCATTTTTTTATCTCTGTTCCACAACTTGAAAAATATTCTTGCCATGCCTTGCAAAGACTTTGTCTTTTACTATTTTCAAAACTAAATGACATTCATTACCCAAAACTGTAGCATTCTTTCTACCTAGCTGTGAAAAACTTACCCCTTTTTAAAACTTGGTTTCAGATGTCGTATACCCCCAAACACTTCCACTCCTGCTTCACTTAAATCTAGGTAAAGTAGCTATTATTTCCACTCATTCTCTCTGTTTACCCCTAAGTAAATAGATTCAATCGCTGCTTTTTAAACATTTCTTAGGCATAAGCCCCACAAGAGACCCTAAAACTTCTACACAAGGAGGGTTATGCAGGTTGAACACAGCCATAGGCCATTTGTGTTACTGTCTTTCTGAGTGACACCTGCGGAGTAACCTGCCCCCACAAGTGCTCTGTGGATTTCCCCTGAGGAAGACCCAAGAAAAAAAGTTCTTAAAAGCATTGTACTGATATTTTCAATGTGTATAATTAATGAAAGACTAATATTTAAAATATCAAAGCATTCCTGATATCAAAATGAGACACTGAAACGTAGCAAGAAGGCTGTGCCTGGCGGTGGGCCCATGCCTAGAATCCTAGCACTTTGGGAGGCTGAGGCAGGTGGATTCCTTGAGCTCAGGAGTGACCAGTGTGAGCAAGAGTGAGACCCTGGCTCTACTAAAATGGAAAAACTAGCTGGGGCGTGGTGGCGCACACCTGGAGGCTGAGGCAAGAGGATCACTTGAGTCTAAGAGTTTGTGTTTGCTATGAGCTATGATGCCACAGCACTCTAACCAGGGCAACGGAGTAAGACTGTGTCTCAAAAAAAAAAAAATAGCCAAAACCAAAGAAACTTGGCAAGAGATTTAAACCGACACTTTACAAAATAAAATATCTTACAGCCAATGAACACAAAAGGGCCCTAACTCATTAGGAATCAGAAAATTTAGAATCACAATAAACCACCACATCACATCCATCAGTTAGGCAAAAACTAAAATATTGAGTGTTGATGAAAACACAGAACAATATGAAAAGTCAAACTGTTGGTGAGAATGTCAACGGGTCTAACCACTTCGAAAACAATTTTCATAGTCTCAAAGTGGGGATCTACAGGCTACACTCATTCTACCCCTTGTATATCACAGGGAAACATGAGCACACACCTATCAGCCTATATGCATGAGAGCAGTCTTAACAGTCAAAACTAGAAAACAAAACAATTCTATTAGTGTGAGATGCTCTGCTGCAATGGAATACAATGGAACACCACTTTGCATGAAATGGTGACTCACAAGTACACTCGATAACTTGGGTGACTCAATCTCAAACATAACATTTTCTCTACCAAAATGAAAAATTAAAATTGTTTTGGGAAAACTGTTTGATTTTTTATTTTGTCAGTCAGTCTAAAAATGTTTTTATGGCATTGCTCTATTGTTAACATGAGAGACAGATTAAAAAAAAAGAGTAGAACCAAAAGAATAATTACAGCAGCTGTTAAAAACTGTAATATATTCTTTGGGGGGGGGCAACTCGGCCTTTATTCCACTCACGTGCCGAGATGTGTGTTTTTTGATCTAATGCAACAGGAGCTCACTCACACTTCTTGTAGTCCTATGTTCAAACTCTTTTTCCGAGAATGACGGCAATGAGAGTTTCCCATTTGCTTTTTTAGAATCTTGCCCCCCCATCAAAAGGTGGATTTTTATGTTCCCTCTCTTTGAACTTTGTACACAGAAGTGAGTTCTGAACCCATGTCACAAAGTCAATACAGCTTCAACCTGGCACAACTGCGCATGCTCTCTCTCTCTCTGAATTTCCCCTGTGATGGAACCCAGCTAAAATACTGTGAGAAAATTTAGGCCACGTGCAGAAGAACCGAAGTCCCCTGCCCTGGCCCCTGATCTCCCATGGACAGCCTAGCACCTTGCCAACAGTGTGCATGTGAGCTGGCTCAGAAATGTATCCTCTGGCCTACAGTGGAGCTGTCCCAGGCATTACTGATGAACCCTGCTCACAGGCAGACTTATGAACAAAGTAAATGATTGGTGTTTGAAGCTACTAAGATTTGGGGTGCTTTGCCATGTAGCAATAAGTAACTGGAACGTAAGATAAAAGGGCATTCCTGCTGTAATTGTCCCGGGATCTGTGGACTCCCAAAGACCCCCTTCTCCTCCTTCCCTCTTTATTCCTTCTCCTATTAGTATTTACAGTAAGAATTAATTAGGACTTAATGAAAAATACTTAACGTAACAAATACTTACCTTTTTCTCCAAAAGCAGGAAAGGGAGAATTCTAGTTTAGAATTAGCGACCTTTTCTAGACTTGCTTTGGGCTGTTTTTGGAGGTCATTAACAAACAATGGATGATATTTCTTCACTTTTCCCTGGAGTGTCTGAGAGTTCAATTTTGAAAGTGTATTTCTTCACTTTTCCCTGGGGTGTCTGAGAGTTCAATTTTGAAAGTGTGATGGTTCAAAAGTTTCCTGTTACTTCTGTAATAGGCAGGAGATATCTACACCTTCTTTAGTGGTGTTTTCTGGACAAAGTAGGGAAGTGGATAAGTCAAATTGTATGCACGTGGTCTATTAATTCTTTCCTATATAAATAACAAAATATAGGGTCTAAAATATAAGTAGACAGGGACACACAAGAACTTTTCCAATAGTTATGTGAGAGTTCCTCTTTTATTTGGGGCATGAGCAGAGATTAAGTGGCTGCATTTAGAAACAGAACATTGCCTTCAGCTTGTGAGGGCTCCTGTTCAGTTTTCGGGTGCTTTTGATTTTTACCTTGTTTCATCAAACCAGTGCAATGGGCCTGGATAAATATTTGTGAATTGTTTGAACTTTGTTCTGTGCCCTTCAATACTCTCAGGAAATCAATTTTGGACTTTGAAGAAGTTTGAAGATTTGTTCACCAAAAGTGGACTGATTGAGGCCCGACTGCTAGGCGAGCAATAAGATCTCAGAGGAATAAGGGTATTTGAAAGTCTTGCAGGATCTTTTGGAAAATGATTGTGGTTTGCATGAGAAACTGCCGATACATTTACACTCAAAGTCATCCTTTTGAAGCAGCTGAAGTCTGAAGACTGATTGTTTTTAAGAGGATGTTTCAACAGTGTTTCTGTATAGCCAGCTACCACATGACCTATCCTGGCTGGGTCCTGCTCACCACCCCTCCTTCTCCACTATTTTTTAATCGGCTGATCAGTTCACCTCTTTTTCTGCAGACCTCCACCATATTGTCTTCCTTCCCCTTCTCTCCCCTTACCCCCCATCTCCCTCTTCTAGTTTCCCTCTAGCCTGGATCAGAGAGAGGAAGTAAACTTCTTTGGGGCCGGTTTACTTGTGTAATCCTTAAAGGGGAGCATGGGCAAAGGTCAGGTTAGGGCCAGGCTGTGTGGCTAGCAGCCACTTTAGAGATCTTTAGGAAAATCAGTTTTGTTGTTTATGGGCCCAAGAAAGGGCAATTTCTCTGTGGATAGGGAGGATGGAAGCTTCCAGGGGGATGTCTCTCTGGCAGGTGAGTGCACCAGCTGGGGCTTCCTTGGGGTTTGGCTATTGAAGTCAGGCTTGCTTTGGCGGGTCACCTAAACCTCTTCTTCCCCACTCTCTGGCTGGCGTCATAGGACTTTATAAAGAAAAGCAAATACGATGGCAAGCAGGAAGAGCCCAAGGTTCAAAGCTCAGTTCCGGAGGTAACAAGCAGTGGGGATGCACACCTTTTCTAACAGTGTGCATTAGGTATCCCATATAGGTGGCTTCAGGCTTGATTGCCCTTTTTCTGCCTTAATTTACTCTTTGGAAAATAAAGATAATAATAGAACCTGTCTCACAGAGCTGTTTTGAATATTAAATGAGGTGATATTATACACAAAGTGCACATAACAAATGTTATTTTCTTGGCTCACCGGCTCTGCATTTAATGTTATCATTTAGTTAGTGTCACCAATCCAAACCAGAAGTCTGAAATTATAAGAGAATCCAAGACTGATAAATAAAGACTCCCTCATTTTACGGACCGGAATAAAGGAACCTGGGAGCCTTGCCCAGGGCTACCGAGTTCATTAGTGAGAGTGCAGATCTTTTAACTGTCCGGTCAGGGCAAGTCTCCATTTTCATTCCTTTGAAGTCTGTGTTGGTATTTTTATCCCCAGATAACCCTTTCGCATTCTGATTTTAATTGTAAGAGCAGTCCACACCACTGCCGCATATCCTAAGCCCCCTGTGGCTCCCACAAAACCCGAAGATAACCTGCTCTTTCAAAGCCCTCCTCCCCACCCGGCCCCTTGCAGAAGGCAGGAAAGGTAGAGCTTTCTCAGAGACCTGAGGAAGCCGCTAATGGGGACAGCAGGTGAGGAGGGAGGCGGTGCACCTGCAGCTGCTGGCAAAGGTTGCCCTAGTAACCGTGCGGGCTCCATTCAGGAAGCATGCCCAACTCCAAGATGCAAAATGATCGCCTTCCCGCAGCTCCTGCGAGCACAAAGGAACCAGAGGAGCCGTGGTCCAGCGGGAAGAAAGGGCGGCTGAGCGAGGTGGGGGCCCAGGCCGTCAGCTACAACCGTCCACCTTCCATACAAGAAGGAAAGAGAATAGCTCTTTGAATCTTCTGGCCTATGTGAACCGTAAAGCCACCCATTTAACATGAGTCCTTTTGTGGGAACAGAGAGAAACAGGCACCCCTCTGTTCACCAGCCTTATGAAACAATATACCAGGAAGGGGGAGGGAGTTCAAAACACTGCAACTTTACTGGGGGTGGGGGCCCTAACTCTTCTTACTCTCTCTCCTTTATTCAGACTGGTGACAAAGACCATTTGCTCCCAATTTATTGGAAACTTTTTTTTTTTTCACAGCTTGAGCTGCTTAAATGCAGCAAGCTCCCTCTCCCCAAATTGCCCTCAGACACTTGCTGAATGAGGCAGGCTCAATTATGCTCCCTCCCCAGGTTCAGCTCACACTGTGACCCTGCATGGCTTCCTGCTATTCATATGTGTTACTTCCCCTTTGTGGTAATGGCTTGTGGCACTTGGCCAGAAAACATTATTAATTTCAGAAGTGGACTGACAAACAACAAACCCACAGTGAACCGAGAGGAAGTGCTGGGGAGGCCAGCTGTCGGCTCGAGCCGAGCGGTAGGAACCCGATGTTTGCAGGTTCTACGAGGTAAGAGATAACAATCCACAAAGAGGAAATGCACTAAAATTATCCACAGCCCATATCAAAAAAAAGTAAAAAGAAAAAGAAAAGAAAGAAAAGAGAAAGAGAAAAGAAATCAGAGAAAAGAAAAGGGGAGGAAAAGCACCCAGCTACTTGAGCTGCAGCTGGACAGGAAATTGCTAACGCTGCTTGCAAATCCCTACTTTGAACAGGCAGTTTAGGGAATGCCAGGGGCGGAAACCGTTTCAGAGCTGGATTAACACGAGCCAAGTTGAACTGCAATCCACTTCTCCTTTCTGTGCTCCTGCTGACTTGGGACACCCAAATAGGAGAGACCGAGTTGGTCTTTTTCTGCAGTTTTCTTCTTACCCTTAGTTACTTAAGTCACACTGAACAGTTTTAAGTAACTGCCATGGAATGAGGGCCACTTGCCTCCTAAAATGTAGATGTCCAAGCAGTGCAATGACATCTCACGTGTGTATGTGGGGGAAAAGCTCGAGGCCCCCTCCCCATGAAGAGACCAAGCTCATGGGAAGAGCCCAAAATGTGATTCCAAACACTTGGGGATTGTGTATTTTTACGCTTGGGAGAGTTCTCAAGGAAAACAACAGGATATTAAAGTCTTTGCTTGAAAGAAACCATTCAAAATAATCTCTACAAGGTTCAGTAGGGGTTTCTGACCCACATTCTGAACCAGTTACACACAAGAGCACATGAGCACAGGGATGACAAAGTTTCATCTCAAGTGCCCATGTAAAGTTCCACAGCCACATCCGGGCTCACTGAGGAAACTTATACATGCCTTGCACAGGGGAAGAAATGGAGACATCATTTTAGATTTATTATTCCAACACTAGGTTATCTGCAAGTAGAAATACCAGATGATGGCTCAGTGCCTGTAGCTTAGGGAGTAGGGCACCAGCCACATACACTGAGGCTGGCGGGTTCAAGCCTGGCCTGGGCCTGCCAAACAACAACAACTCTAACTAAAACATAGCTAGGGGTTGTGGCAGGCGCCTGTAGTCTCAGCTACTTGGTAGGCTGAGGCAAGTGGATCACTTAAGCCCAAGTTTGAGGTTGCTGTGAGCTGTGACACCCCAGCACTTTACCAAAGGTGACATAGTGAGACTCTGTCTCAAAAAAAGAAAAAAAAATGCCAGATCTTCCAGACAAGTCTAAACAGTATTGAGCAGAGGGTCTTGATGGTGAAGAATAGAGAGGTTAACAGGCGGCAGCTATCACCTTCTTATTCTGATACACCTATTTAGGGCTGTTCATGAATATCCAATCTTATTTCCTCGGCAAACTATGCTACGTGGCTTCCTTTTTTTTTTCAGGGGCATTAAATATCTCCTTAAATAAGCCAGAATGATACTCATAGAAAGTATTGTCAATATACGTGATACACTCTGTCCATTCTGTGATGTCATCTTTATTTGAAGTAAAAGATGAATTTCACAAACTGTATCTGAAAATCATTCTTGGAATAGCTTAGAAAGTGAGAAATCTGCCCTGCTTAATGTACAAGCTAATATTGCTCCCCAACTAAAAAATTTCTAGAATGTGTCACTTCACGTTAAGTACAATTAAGAGAGTTTAAAAAAATACACATTCAATAGCCAAAATAGTTATTTATTAATAACTTAAGATTTTACATTCTTATAATAAATTCCAGCTCAAAACTTTACACCATGAATGTAATGAAGCAATGTAACTCTCCTTCACAATCATATGCATTTCACCTGTCAAATGGGTACCCATGCTCACACACACACTTCCAGTTTTGTACAAATTTTTCTTTAAAAAGGAAAGAAACCAACCCAAAGTATTGCATTTGAGGTGACACTCCCTGAAGAATTTTATACAGAGGTAATAAACTGTTTAGCACAGCTGAAGTTAAAAAAAAAAAAAAAAAAGGTGAGCCCATGATTTGGTATCTTTCCAAGATATCCCCCTTCGAGACAACATAAGCCAAAATATTTACAAAGGTAAGGCATAGTCAAATTACATTAAGAGGAGAAAATCATGAGGAAGATACATGGAAGAGACTAAAGACTGAGCATAACAAGGGCTTGGTAATAATTGTGTCCATGAAGATGTCATCAGAATTGATAGTATCAAACATGCTGCAAGTATACCCTTTGGATTAGAAAAGAGCAAAATTTTCCATTTTTGTGTGTGTTAAGAAGTGGCAAACTGCTCTTTTGCCCTTTGGATTTCTCTTAAACCCATCAAAGAAAAAAACAAAGCACAATTCAAACAAACACTGTCAAGTGATTTAAGATCAAATATTTACAATAATCGAATAGAGTATCAGATTCTTCTTCTAAACTGATACCAAAAATCCAGAGCTGACGTCTCTCTTTGGCTTCTCTATATGCAAAATTGAATCAGTCTTCACTGAAGACAATATGTAGTCAGTTCCAGAATCAAAAGGAAAGAGCCATACAAGGCCCTATAGAACATATGCTCCTCCCCTACCATTTGGTCCTACCCTATATACCTGGAAATCCTCGAATCCTAGTCCCTGCATGGGTAGGCTGTATACATGGGTGCAGAGCAAGCCTAGTGCCTGTATCTATACAGCATGTCCTGTTCTTCCAGAGAGAATGGAGCAAATCTCTCTTTGTAATAACCAATTCCACACTTGGTAACCTTGTCTAATACAGACAGCTGGTGTCATTTTGACACCTGGGGCCACAGATAAAGAAAGTAGCCCAGCTGATGCTGCCAAGAGAAACTGCTGAAGAAACGACATATCCTAGTGAGGAAGGGTGTGGGGCCTTTCACGTGGATTGAAGGGAGTCCACCTGGTAGACGTTCTGGTTGGAGGGGGTGGTAAAATATAGCTGCTGTGATGGAACCCGGTTGTCACAAGGGCTGCTGAGTCCCAGCGTCCTCTCGAAGTCCAGCAGCTGGCCCATGAAGTTGAAGTTAGGGGAGATGTTTGACTTCTTCATCTTCACAATGTCATAGGCATCGTTCATTGACAGATTCAGCTTCTGCATAAGGTAAGCCACAGTCACAGTGACTGAGCGGCTAATGCCAGCCAAGCAATGCACCAAGACACCACAGTTTTTCCCCCGAGCTTCATCTGTGAATACAAAAATAAAAGGCAAGATTTCAGTAGATTGAAAAGCATCCTTTGCCAATGATCAGTCTAGAAGCTGAACTTTAAAAATAAAAATAAAAAAGATAAAAAATACTGGTGTGTGGCAGTTTTGCCCTGCAGGCAGCAGAAATTATACCACTGAGATAAAACGTGTACACTGGACACAATTACATATTTCAGATATTTTCTGAGAAGGGAGCTTTTGTATTACATTTCTGCCAACAAAAAAATCCTAAATGTGTGCGTTCTTTGCCTCAGCATGTGAATACCAGAAACCCTGCAATATGGTTGTGAATGCCTTTTATACAGACAAGCAGACTGCAAGGGTCTATTAAATTATTCTCCAAATGTTGTGCAGCTAACAATGGAGGTATTCAGGCATTTTAAAAGAGAGAGGGAAGTCACAGGGGACAGCCCATTAGGAGGAACAGGATGTCGACATGGCCTGAAAATGAGTTCCTTTGTAATAGGAAATGCATTACAATGCCTGGAGATTCACTTCTCCCAGGCTTCCAGCCCACAGTTCTTCCTGCTGGGCTACGGTTACCCACAGTCTCACTGTTACCAGTATCACAGTATCATTCAACTGGGTAACATTTAGCATTCATACTGCTTTCCAACAACTCACTTGATGTCCTAAAATAACTCCAAGGTCTTTTAAATTATAAAGCAATGGTAGAATTCCTGTCTACAGCAATTGCTTCTTTCTAGCCTTCCCCTGAGTCCAAAGAATGTGGGAAAGATCTGTTGTCTGATCATGAATGCGACCCCTTTGAAGTGAATTGAAAGATCCAAGAAACAGTCTTCCAATTACACCTGTGGTCTACAGCCAAAGGCACGTTTTCTTTCCTTAGCAAGATAAACCACATGTAAGAATTACAGACCTGCACACTTAAAACATTATAGAGACCTGCAGTACCACAAATCAGCAAGCAGTAAGAACGATTAACAGCTTAGCTTCCATGAACGGCTGGGAGTTTTGCATTTAAATGTCAGAGCGAAAACTGTTAATTAGTCTCACCTATGAAAGAAATGGCCTCAGGGAAAAACTGGGACAGGTTTTGGCTCCAGTGATCCGAGATAGGGATTTGCTTGTATTTAAACTCTCCCGCATTCTCAAAGAGATTCGGCAAATTAGGGGTGACGTTCAAGATGTACTTGATGCCGAACTCCTCCAGAACGTCCAAGTTGGTGGAGTCCTTGGCACAGCCCAGGTAGAGGAAGGGCAAGATCTCCACCGGGAAGGAAGGTTGGCTATTGGACAGCGGGCTGCCATCCGAGTCCGTTGCGCTATTGGGGTCTCGGTCAAGGTCGGACTCAATGTCCGAGGAGGAGTCAGAGCTGATCCGCAGGCCCCCGAGCCCCAGCACTGGCAACGGCGGCGAGCTGCTGCCGCACGAGCCGTCTAGGTTGGTCTCGCAGTGCAGGGCGAACTCGGCTTGGAACTTACTGAAGCCACCTGCCAGAACGAGAAAGGCGATCGTGTAACCCGAGAGGTCGTAGTAGTTTTCACAGCTTGTGGGAACCGCAGCCAGGCGCGAGAAACAACTCGAGCACCCTACAAACCCCTCTACAAGGAGAGCTATATATGTAAGACAAACACCCTTAAACAGGCGCCCTCAAGAACAGAACCAAAAGGCTCGCCTCCCCTGGGAACCCTTAAATCTTTCGAATCCGGAAATGCCCATTAACTGCATCTTTTTAAGTATTTTGAGAAGCCTGGAGGTTTCAATCTGCACCTCCCTCCCATCCTGTAAGTTTTAGTTCAAAACCGAACGGTAAAAAGCAGGAGAATGTTGTGGGTTAAAAGACTCGGAACTCTTTAGGAAGAAGCCGCCGGCGCCGGCGGCCGGAAGCGGTGGACTGTGCGCGGGGCCTAGTTCTGCGGTGCGGAACGCACGCGGCTCACAGACCCTCCCTCGCCGGCTGGGGGCCCCCAACCCTCAGCCCGGTGCACAGGCGCCGAGCGAGCGCAGCAGAGGCATTTTCAGCCCGCGCGCCCAGCCCGCAGCCCCACGCCCCTCTCCCGGGCACGTACCTTCTAGGTAGAACGCCCGGCAGCCCTCGTCCTTGAGTTTCTTGAGCAGCAGCCCGAGCACCGACTCGCCGCCGGTGTTCTCGTTCCAATCGCTGCTGCTCTCGTCGTAGAGCACCACCGTGTCGGTGCCGCAGCGCCGGGTGAAGCGGTCTCGGTCCTCGCCGCGCGTGAAGAGCGCGCGCACGGGCAGGTTGCCTTTCTGCAAACGCCGCAGCATGATGCCCGGGATGGCCACGTTGATGGCCGACTCTATGTGCGACGACTCGTACAGCTCCTGCGGCCGGCAGTCCATCAGCAGCAGCCGCTCGTTGCCCAGCTCCAGCTGCTCGTTGAGCCACGCCACCGTCTTGCTAATCGCCATTTCCGACGCGAAGGGCACGGGTCTGAGCGTATCTATCATGAGGGTCGAGCTGCGGGAGAGGGCGGGTGCCTACCAGACGCCCCTCCGGGCAGGCATAGGCTGAGCGCACCGCGCGAAGCCGCCGCTCTCGCTCTGGGAGCGGAGTTTAGTTCTGCCTCGCCTTACCCAAGCCGAGGCTGGCGGTCGGGGAAGGCGAGACCGAGGTAAAGCCGGCGATTCCCTCTGCAGCCGGCTGCCGCCGCTGGCTCTTAGTGTCAATGAATCTCTCTGAATGAAGCTGCCCAGGCAGTTTTGTTTCTCCTCAGTGAATGAGATCCAATTAATTTGGACTCCGTGCTACTGAGAGAGGAGGAAAAAAAAGTCTAGCGGCTCCTAACCCCTCCCTCTAAAACTGCACCTCAAATCTACCCGGGAGTCTTTCTCCCCGGATTATTAAAGACTCGATTTGCTCACTGTCCCTTAGACTCAGCCCTCGCACACCCCCTGCGCTAGGCAGCTCCTCAATGGATACAAACAGCCAGCGTCTCAATGGATACATTCTCTCCGCCAGCCAATGAACGCGCTGCGGAAGGGGCTGTTGCCGTGGGGACGGGCCGGCTGGAACAGGTTGTGTTGATGAATTGTTAATGAGTTTGTCATTCACAAAAACGGAAAGGAATTTCCGCTCCGGATAAGCCCCAGTGCAAACAAGCTGCAACAGCGGGCTCGGCGGGAGGAAGGAGAAAGAAGAGGAGGCGGCAGCGGAGGAGGAGCGGGGCACATAAACCAGGGCACTTCAGTTGTCTCGTGTTTCCTTCTGTTGAGAGTTCACACTTTGCGTCGGAACTTTTGCGCACAAATGGTGCAATTAGCATGCACAAAAGCCCTCGTTCGGGACGCTTGTGCTCGCGAGCTAGCTTTAGGAAAACTTGTGCTGACTTTTTTTTTTCTTTTTATTCCTTTCAAACTAATTTGGACTGGAGTTCGCCGTAACCCCCGCCCTCTTTTAGGCTGTGTGTGGCATTCGTTTGCCAGTTTAAAAAGCCCAGCTCTGTTTGCTCTGATGTTCTTTTAGCCGAGACTGTGTTGGGGCTGGTGAACTAACTGGGCTTTAGTGACCGACGAGGTGTTAAATGCTAATCCAACATCTTTCGAAACAAACTAGGATTTTATTGTAACATTTTAAAGCAAACAAACAAATGTCTAGTTGTCCAGAAAACCAGAAGAAAGCTTTTTTTGTTGATCATTCAATAGCGTTTTATGTAAAAAAGGAAAAGTGTAACGTGCGGAAACTCTGGGCAGTCCAATGTTTCTACAGTATTCCGCTCCAGCGGAGTGGGGAGTTATCAGCCATTGTTACGGGGACTTAAGTCACCTTCCCATCGAGGGGGCTGTGGGGTCGTGCTCGTTAATGATTTCTGGGCAAGGAGCTCGGCTTCTGATGGGGGACCCAGCTTGGCCAGGCTGCCCGGGAGAGGAGTGCTGGGCTCCGTCGGGCGAGCCGGCTGTCCTAGTTACCCGCAAGGCCTACAGTCTGCGGGGGCTCAGCAGGCGGGCTCGACGATTGATTACAGTGAACAGAGAGGTCTGTGGGGGGGGGGGGCGCCTCTCCAGTCCAGCGTCGGGGACTCTGGGGAGCACCAGCGGCGCCTGCGCGCTACGCTCCGTGCCGCAGCCCCGCTGCCCCCACCTCCCCGCTCGGCGGGCACCGGGCCGGGCCTGGCGCGGCCGGGAGGACTAGTGCGAAGCTGACCGCAGGAATCCAGGCTCCATAGAGGCCTGGGGCGGGTGGGGGGCGAGGAAGAATGCCTGCGGGGCCCCCCATCCCCGGCTCCTGGCTCCCGAGGAATCGTGGGGAACGCGTCTGTCACTCTGCAGAGCCAGCAGGTAACTGGTGGAGGGACCCGCAGGCCAGCAAGGCGCGCTCCGCTGGGGCGCCGCAGGGCGGGCGGGCCGCCTGGAAGCCGGATGGAGGCGTGGCCGGGCGGGGGCCGCGGCGGGGGGGGGGGCGCAGTCCCGGCGCGCAGAGCTCATTGTTATATGAAAGGGCCGGACCTGCCCCTCCCCAGAGGAAAACCACCTGTGTGCGGCCGGCGCGGCGCGGCGCGGGAGGGCTGTGGCCGGAAGGCGCGGGCCCTAATCCGGCCTCCCCTCCCTGAGCCCCGGCGGAAAAGAGGCAGCGCATTGTCCCGCCGCTGCCCGGGAGGCGGAAGCGGGGGCTGCGGCTGGCGGGGAGCGGCTTTTTGGAGCTTCGCTCCTTGAGCTCCGCGCCCACCGTGAACACGGCGAGGGCCCCTGAGGTCGCGGTGTCTCCCCTTGCGCGACGGCCCGCACCCACGGACCTGCTTGCTGACGCCCCCGCCGCAATTTGCATTTTTAGTCACCCGCCTCTTCCCCGTTTTGGGAAATGTGGGCTATCAAAAGGCGGCTGCGAGGCCCGGGGGGCCAATTTTGGAGCTCTGCTGCAGGCAGGCCGCCCCTGGGTGAGCGTGTGCGGCAAAGGTGGGGGTTGCCGCGCTCGTCCCTCAGCGCCTTTTCGGGGCAGCCCTTGGAACAGAACTCCTGTGTTTCACTAGGCATCTTCCACTTTTAGCTGGAGGTGACACCCCCAATCCTCCTGTCTCTCACCATTTCCCACACCCAGACGTTTCACTCACTGGGATCAGAGGACAGGAAGGAAAGAAGCAAGGTGCCCTTCACAGGATGTAAGAAGAGCAAATCTTCCGAGCCAGGACCTCCAACAGCAGAGGGCGGGAGACTTACCTAGTTTAAAAGTGCAGTTACCCGCGCATGAGCATAGATTTGAGAGTGTAATCGCAACACTTTGCAATTTGAAAGATAGAAACATTTCATTTTACACTATAGCCACAGGAATGTCAGCACACCCTGGCTCATTTAATAAAATGTCATTCTGACCACACCTTCCTGAGGAGTGCCGGCTGAAGAACCTCTTGAGCGGAGCGGCCGGACTTTGAATTGCCCCCCCACCATCTCTTTCTAGATGTATGACCTTGTTTAAGTCATGTAAGTTGCAGTTTTCCACCGTGTTAGAGTAAAGTTAAAAATACCTGCGTCGTAGGTTTGCAGTGGTGATAAAATGGGTACAGTGACATGCTGTGACGTTCTGGTGGTGAATTTTTAGCTGTCAGTAATATTTTTATGGTTCTGAATTGAGAATCTGCAAAAGGGTCTCGGTTTGGGGGGACATTTCTTTCCATCCCAGAGGCATCCTTTGAGGTCTCCTGACTTGCTCTTCTGCAACAAAACCCTCTGAGGATCTTAACCTAGCCACTGTCATTCATTCCAGTTCGGCTGTTGAGAAAAGCAGATGTCCTAGACCAGGCTCAAAATCCTTTAGCATGTTTAAAAGAAAAAAATGCACCCAGCTGTTTTCCTGACTTCTCCCTACTGTCCACTTTTTAAACACCCTGTTCACCAGCCACACCAAAAGGACAGGATAGAAATATGACAGGCAGCGTCTTGTTTCTGTGTTTACATTTATAATATTGGTCAGTCGTAGGAAAACCGCTAAATTATCCCCGTTTACAGAGATTAAATTATCCCCATTTACAGAGATTAAAGAACTTGCCCGAGGTCACACAGTAGCAAAAGATACTTGAGGCCCGACCCTTAAGGCTTGCCACATAGGCAGATTACAGTGTTGTGGACGCCGTCCTCCCTGTGGCTGTTCCCTGCCAAAATGTGAAGGATTCCAAGGTCGGCGTTTTGCATTTCGACTACCAAACTTCATCCAGCTTCACATTTTTAGTTTCACCCTCCCCACAGATGTCAAAGATCGGACGTTGAACTTACGTCCCTGCTCCTTTTACACACCACTGGTTTTCTTTGCATGCAGTTCTTGTTAGTCAACCATTCACTAAGTGGTGCATATTCTTTCTTTCTTGGGAGTATGGCCTAGATTCCTCACAACTACCACTGCTCTTCTAGTGTGTCAGCCCACAGCACTCTGTCCCTCACTGACTGGTCTTCTGATGGACAGAAAGTGATGGACTTATCCTTTCTGGGCCTGCCTTCGTTTATTCATTAATTCATCCCCTCACTCTGAAGTCCATGAAAGTAGCAGTGAATAGCCTGCCTTCCTGAGGCTTACCTTCTGGTGTGCACAAACAGAAAAGGAAATTAATGTCATACAATAGATTAGAATGTGAAAGCAGTATGGAGAAAAATAAAGCAAGGAAAGGAATTCAGAAGCGTGTGAAGTTGTGATTATGTACACGCGTACCTACCGCAAGGAACAGTGAAGCATAGAGACAGCTGAGGGATACACAGAAAGCATTAGGTGTAAAGTGTGTACCCAAAAGATGATCTGAAAAAAAAAACACTGCTTCGTTTCTGCATAAAGCTGACTTGCTATGGCGGAGGATCCTGTTCTTCCTACCAGTCCCCCAGGAAGAGCTCTCTCAGGAGATAAGGGTTCTTCAATTGGAAAAGCCCCCAGCTTCTTTCAATTCCAGAGTTCTGGATTCCTTTTTGAGGAACGCTGACTCTGGTGTTGCTGGCCCAGCTATAATGGTACCCTTCTGAGGGTACTCACTTTCCTGTATAGAGGGCTGTGTTTAAAGGGTCGAGAATGTGGTAGGTCATTCTGGGCCATTCTCATAAGTGCAAAGGAAGATCCCGTAGACCCCACTTTCTGTGTGTATGTGCAGGTCGAGTTCCTCCTAGTATTTCCCTCTAGAAATCTCGAGTTGTAAGACTTTGGTTATAAATTTTCTCTAAGCCATTGGAGAAGTTTTCTCTAAGCCATTCTAACTTTGCAGGAATTTTCCTGAGTTTGAGGGCACTTGTGAGTTGTGGACCCAGTGCGGTGGTGTGACCTTTAATCTTCTTGGGATAATCTCTAGGAATATGGTGACATTTATTAACACATCATGTGAAAATAGTTAAACAGATTTTCAGTAAATGAGAGAGTATTTGGAAGACTTACAATATAGCCCTAGGGCATAGTCCAAATTTATTTTTAGAGGTCTCAGGGAGGTATGTAAAGTGACAGACAGTGGCTTTCAGAGCAGCTAAACTTTAGAATTGAATTTAACCATATGTAAAGGATATGCTGGAAACAGGGTGAACAAAACCCACCCTGAGGTCTCCTCACAGGTGCTTGGGAAAGATAACAGAAGTTATGTCTGAACAGCAGGAACCAAGGAACCCAGGAGGCCTCAGGGACTGACAATAGGAAGCACGGGTCATACACAGTGATAGGCTGGGCATGGAGAAAGCCAAAGGGGATTTCAAATAGCCTCCAATTAAAATACCATGAGGGCAGCCCTGGGAACTGCAGAGCTTGGTGTGCAAGCAGACTGCTTCTCCCATGGACGCTCTGCTCACTCGCCCCAGGATGAGGAGGGGATGCACAATCTTAAGGAGCAGACGTTAATGATTTCTCCAAACAGTACCGGCGGGGCAAGGCAGGTTCAGTTAGACCCCCAGGAAAAGGTAGCTGAACAGCAACACCAGAGTCAACTTCTAAGGCAGTGTTTTTCAACTTTTTTTTTATTAATCTCACAGCACTCTTGAACCTATAGTTAAAAGTTCCATGGGACACTTAAATGATGCTGATCAAAAAAAAGAGTAAAAACAATATATTTACTGTGCTTTGAATGTCTTTTGAAAATAATTTAATTAATGATCTTCATAAATTTTTGAGGCATACCTAGGATCCTCTCCTAGCACAACAGTGTGCCGTGGCACACCAGTTGAAGATCACTGGTCTAGGGGGAAGTTGGAGGTTTCCTGTAAAGGAGATGGCACTTTCACACCTTACCAAAATGAGATGACCTGAACAAAAATACTATTCAGCCCATTTGGCTAAACTTTATGATCTCCATAAGTTTTCTTGTATTTCTCTTTACCATCACCTGATGGAAGGGGTATTAATATACATACAGGATCCCACAGAGACTTCATCTAGAATATATTTTTTAAAAGCTAGGCAGTCTCTAGCAAGGAAATTCATTTAAGGATAACTGTTAATTTATTCTTTCAGATGCTTTTTAATTCTATCCCTTCCATTGGAAAAACATTCATTGATTCTTCCCTCTTGTTCTTTATTTTTACAAAGCAGGAAATGTAGAAGTGTATATATAAATGTGTATGTAAAAAATCGTCACGAAGTTGGCATTTCTGCAGCGCTGCCAAGCTCATTTACCTTTTTTTGGAAAAGAGATGACGACACCTTGCTTCCCATTGTACTATTTCCAAAGAAAAGCACCAGCAGTGATGCTGAGTGGGAAAGTATGGCTTACGCTGCCATCCAGAAAGGCGAGAGACTATATATATATCCATCTTTCCAGAACCTTCCCCCATTGTGTCATGAAGCACCACGTGTGTGGTGTCCTGGCCGTCAGCCAGGCTGCATCTGCACGTGGAATGTTTGCCTCCTTGTGTGAGCCATAATGACTTCTTTCTCCGTCTTGTGTCCTTTACGCAGGTGTGAATAATACATATAGCTGTTGTATAAGAGAATTCATTATTTTTCCAAATAGGTACTATTTCCTGCCACCCTATTTTTGCCTTGGAAATCAGTGGAGGTAATTGTTTATGTCCATAATACAGAAATGCTTCAGCTTGATTTTTCGAACCTAAAATACTTGCAGATCACCTGAGAATATATTGGTGGAACCCCGGGGCTCCCCAAACACCGATATGTCTAAGACTGCTTAAGGCCACTTATTGGGCTAGTTAGAAAAGTTATACCTGGATGAATTATGAAAATAACAATGTGGCTACAATGTATTTTGCACTAACTGTTGTGCATGTTAGCTGCAACCATTGCAATAACCTTGCAAAGGAGGTATGTTGTTAAACCATAATTGTATAGAAGGAAGCCTGGGCTCAAACATTGGGTAATCATGCTGAAATTCAAATTTACATGTCAGTCCCTTCAAAGCCTCTTTTGTACATTCTGCTCCCTCCTGATGAGGGTGGCCCTAAAGCTTGGCTTTGTACAGCCTAGTATAAATTCAACCTATAATGCAGTGGCAGCTTCTACTACATAATTTATTAAATTTTATCCTGGTGGTCAAGTCTGGGAGTTCTAAAGTCAGACCAACCTGGATTCTCATCCTGGGTAACCTACTTTGAACCCAAGTGATTGAGGGAAGTCATTTAATCTCCCTGTGCCTCAGTTTCCTCATCTATAAAATGGGAATGCTATATCATGGAGCTGTTGTCATTAATAAAATTTGATATTTGTAAAGAGGTAGCAAGAGTCCTCAGACAATAATTCATCAACTGCTACATGCTTTTATTGTTAACACACACTGATTTTAATAAATGTTAATTGTCATTGCTGAAAAGGGGTCGTATGAAACACACTGCAATGTCAATTTAGTTCTCAGAAAAAGAAAAACAATCCATACAAAAAAAATTTTTTTTTAAGTTTTGGAGGATAGAGTCACATGCTTTACGACCCGCTATAGTTGCTGACATAAGAGAAATTCAAGTTTTTCGATATGCCCAGAGACCTGGCTCGACGGAGGACGTTGGGAGCACTGCTCGCATCCGAGGGATTTCTGGTCACACTGAGGCTCACCTGCATAAGTAGGAGGCACTGTCACACACACATACCCTTCCCCAGGGAAGTCCACCTGTTCCTATGGACTTGCAGTGATCTGAGTTCACTGCAGCTGATGGGAACATATGTTTATGTTCCAAGTTCAACATATAAGAAGTCCCATCCTCTGGCAATTTCCTTCCTCCCTCTGACTTCATGCCCAGCTTGAAGGAGGAGCTTTTTGGATGGGCGGGAGGAAGAGGAGGAGAGTCAAAGGCGTGACTGGAAGCTTCCATTCATGGATTGATGAAGAAGGCAGTGCTGGAAGCCACATTGTAGATGTGTACCCAGCCATGGGTAAACAGACACCTGCTTGGCACAGTTTCTATAGTAATTTTTGCACATATATGATTCCAAGATTATTTTTATTAAAGTTCTGACAAGTGTACATCATTTAGTATAAACCCATCTGGTTTTCCCCGATCCACTAGAAGTTTTAGTTTACTTACCCAAGCCTCAAAAGTCTAAACCCCTGCTAGGCCATACCGCTGCCTAACCAGTTTACCAAGGAAAAAGCCTTTTATGATGGGATTCCTCTGCCCTTTGATATTGTCTCTATGGTAATTTCCTTTTTTTTTTTCTTTTTGCTTAAACAGAACAAATTTATTATCTTATAATTCTGTAGGTCAGTCGTAAGTCCAGTATGGGTCTTGCTTGGCTAAAATAAGGTGTCAGCAGGGATGCATTTCTTCCTAGAGCAGTGGTTCTCAACCTTCCCAATGCCTCCTAATGCCTCGACCCTTTAGTACAGTTCCTCATGTTGTGGTGACCCCCAACCATAAAATTATTTTCGTTGCTACTTCATAACTGTAATTTTGCTACTGTTATGAATCCTAATGTAAATACCTGATATGCAGAATGTATTTTCATTGTTACAAAGGGGTCGCAACCCACAGGTTGAGAACCACGGCTGTCCTAGAGGCTCTAGAGGAAAATCTATTTCCTGTCATCCAGGTTCTTGGCTGAGTTTAGCTCTGTGGATGTAGGACTGGGATCCCTGTTTCTGTGCTGGTGTTCCTAACTTCCAGAGGCTGCCTACATTCTTTGACTTGGGGCCTCCTTTCTCTGTCTTCAACGGCTAGCAATAGCAGGCCATATGCTTCCACTTCAGTCTCCTGCTGTGTCCTCCATTATCACATCTCTGACTTGTTCTTCTGCCTTCCTCTTCTGCTTTTAAGGATTCATGTGGTTACATTAGGCCCACCCTGGAAATTCAGGATATTCTCCCCCTCTCCAGGTCTTCAAAGTCCCCTTTGCCATGGAAGGTAACATATTTATAGGTTCCAGGCATTATGGCCTGGAAATCCTTGGGAGGTGGCCATTCTGCTTATGATATAGTTGTCTTGGGGGAGCTAGGGGTTTTGTTGGAAAGGGTCAGGGGTAATCTTCATGGAATGATAGAAATGTTCAAGGTGGTGGTTATACATGTGTACACGTTGTTAAATCTTCTTAATTATACTTTAACTTCTACTTTATTGCATTTTCTCTTTTCAAGTGTTTTATATTTTGCTTGTAATAATTTACATCGAAGCTACTTTGCACTGTCCTAAGTGCTTTATGTACCATCTTACGCATTTTTTTCTCAAGTGTCATTGCAGAAGTTTGCTCTAAGTGATGAATTCGATGATGCAGTATAGTCCACTCGATTATTTCAGGCACATGTTGTTCCATTTTGTGGCTATTTTCCATTCGAGTTGAAATGCCAAGGTGGTATCTCTATTTACTGGTCTATTATAAAGGATATTACAGAGGATACAGATGAAGAGATGCACGGGGCAAGGTGCATGGGAAGGGACTCAGAGCTCCCATACCCGCTTGGTGCCTCACCCTCCAGGAATCCCCACTAGAAGCTCCAGTATTTTACTTTTAAGTAATTGAGTATAACCTACTGCAGTATTCTAGAGCTTTAGGCATCAATAATTAACTGATGTTCTTTAATGTGATTCAACTTGGTGACCTACGAGGGTATTTTTTTTTTTAATTTGGCATAAAGGATGTCAAAAAATTATTTCTGTTGATGAAATTTCTATGCTTACAATAACGTATGATTATTAGAAGGGGTGTGGGGCTCAGGGACCTTGCCTGACTGAGACAGAAGTAGGTAGGCAGTGCTCTTAAGTATGCGGTGGTGCAGCGCACAGGGCTGCAGCCCAGGGCCCAGTCCCGGAGAAGGTGACCAGAACGGCTGGTTTCGTTTTGGAACGTTGCTGCATTAGCTTCAGCATGTCCCCTTCATGCAGGATGCTGTTGGTCAGAGTACTGAGGGCAGAGAGAAGGACCATGCATAGTTCATGTGACCGTACCTACCTGCTAAAACACTTTTTTTTTCCATCTAGCTACATTTGCCATGAGATTTTCTTTTATAGTGCGAGTGAGGTAGGGTGCAGTGTGGAGTGATCCCTAAATTGAGGACCTCTGACCACTCAGTCTAGTTAGTAGTCAGAGTTCCCTGATTTTTATCAAATGAATCTGACATATATCCTATGGCCAAATAGGTTCAAAAGAAAAGCTTTAGCAAAATATAGATGCCTTCATCCCATCGCCAGTAATTCTGATTTAATTGATCTAAGGTGGATCTCAGGCATTGGTGTTTTTCAAAAGTTCCCCTAGAGAACTCTAATACGTGGTCTGAATTGAGAAGCACTGGTTTAGAAGAATTCACAACACTCACCCCCATCAAGCCCTCGCCCAGTGAGGGGCCGGGAAAGCTTCCTGGCCAGTCTGGTGTGCCTCAAAATTAAATGTGTAGAAAGATCTGGACTTACCTGCTCCCAGTCCTTACCGTGGCCTCCCTCACGGGACTCTGATTCGACTTGGTGACCCAGAAGGCCAAGGGATGGACCTAGGCAACTATATTTTAGCTCAGCAGCCAGGGAGCATCCTATAAGGATGGACCACACTTTCATCCAAATGATATCCCAGACAGCCAGGTTCCCTACCCATCTGGTCTAGTCAGAAAGTATAGACATTTGTTTGAAGGTTAACTAGAGAGATGAATCAAATGGTACCCTCACCCTGCAGGTGTCAGAACTTCATAACATAAAAATCTGCTTGCCTTTGTAAACACAACTTTGCAGTGGCATGCAGTCTGAGTGCTCTCCAGGACATCTGAAACCATGCCCAGGTCTGCCTGTGAGGTGCCTGAAAGGTGGTATCTCTTGGTAATAACATCACGTATTTGTGGAGCACAGTTGTGTGTCTAGGGCTGAAATGGCTGCTGGGGCATATGAAAATGAGTAAGAGTTAGACCTTGCTGTCACAAAAAAATGAGTCGGACTGAGAAGGTTAGACACGTGCCCAGGTAGCTGGAGTGTAATGTAATAAATGTGATAATTGTGATGGAAATGGTGTTATGGGAATGAATGCTAGAGGAAACGGTTCATCTACTGGTGGGTGGGAAGGAAGGTAAGGATGGTGTTGGGAAATGTCTCAGAGAAGGCGATATCTGAGTTAGATCACCGTGGAGAAGCAGATTCTCCTTCCCCACTCCAGAGGCACAGAAGACAGGCACTCTAGACAAGAAAACTGATGGCGTGGGCCTGCGTTTGGAGGGATGGACATGTGTGCCCTGGAGTATGGAGGGCGAAGAGGGGCAAAGAACAGAGCAAAGGCAGTTTAGAGCCAGACGGAAATGGGCTTTGGATGTCACGCTAAGGAGTTTGGAATTTTTCTTTAGGCGAGGTCATTAAAAATAGTCATACAGGGGTATGATGTGATTTCACGATATAATTCTGATAACAAAGGGGCAAGTAGACTGGAGGGGAGAGAGAAACTGGAGGCAAGAAAGCCGATTAGGAAGGCATGTAAAGGTCCAGGAAAATGAAGTGATGCCGCCACCATCGTCCTCTTCCTAAATTAATGTTCTCATCAACATGCCTAGTTTTAGTCCTCTTACTTCTGGGGCTAGAAAAAACCGCTTATCCCTTCTGTGACTCAGAATCCCTCCCTATTTATAGATGATGACAAAATACTTTTCTTACCTCACACGGGGAGGTACTGAGAGGTGCGATTTTAGCCAGGAAAGAGGGGGAAATGTTGCTCGAAACGCCAGTGGCAATTCCTCTGGGTCCATGGAGGCGGGGTGCGGGCGAGGGGGAGATGCTGCTTCCCCCAACATTTTATTATAAACATTTCAAACCTACAGAAAAGTTGCAAGTTGAGCAAAAGCATCAGAAGTACTCTTTGAACGGAAGCTTACGCAGAAACCCCAAGAACCACCCAAGAAGTGGCATTTCTAATATAAGAGCCTTAGCTTTTAGGATAAAAGTGCCATTGTAACCTGCTTGGTTACAAACACTGTTCCATAAAGTGGGGAGGGCTTTTCCATTTGTTCCTATTCCTATTGCTAAAATGGGATCGGGCCCCCATATTAGAAGGAGTTACACACAGTGGTTGAGGTGGAGAGCTGGGCACGTGTTTTCGGCTTGCGCTGTGCTCTTGAATCCTTGGAGTCTGTCCTCGTGAGTAAGGGGCACTTGGTTGCCACCCTTCCATCTGCCGCTCAGCCCTTTCCCCCACGAGGTCTCCACATCAGCACCTTCAACTGCTTAGAATTCTTTCCTCTTTTTGGAAAATAATGACTGGTATCTATCCTAAAATGCACAGCAGACTAAAATTGCTTTAAGTCTTGCCAGAATGACTGTCATCTACCTTTTAAAAAATTCATGCCTTCTGTAGTTGCTGAGTTGGACCAAGATGTTCTGGGAGGCAAGATAAGTCACATGGATGTGCTTCCCTCAAGAAGCTAACAGGTAGGACTGTGACCGTGGAGAAGGCAGGAGGGTCGCATTCTGTGCCCCAAGAGAACAGCATCCCCTTCCAAGATCCAAGAGGATGGTCACGTTCAGTGACTGATGGAGCCCTGCCAGCACAGGGTAGGATGATTGGAACTTAGAGTGAGGAACTCCAAAGTCCTTTATTTTATGTATAAAAACTAAATGGTTATAGAATAATATAAGAAGAAGACTTGTTAGGAACACATAGCAGAAGATAATAAATGCTCCTTCCTGAAGTACATTAATGTAAGTAATGAACGATTAGTTCTTTCAAGTGGAAATATTTGCTCTAGTAGGGCACATTATTCTGATTCATTTGTTCACTCTTAACATGCATTTCTTAGAAAACTTACTGGTGAAATTTGTCAAAAAAGCAAATGGGAGATTACAGAGTACAGAGGAATAAGGCATTTTAGTCCTTGCATGAATTAGTTTTTTTTTTTTTTCTTTTGGCCAGGGCTCGGTTTGAACCCACCACCTCTGGCATATGGGGCCGATGCCTTACTCCTTTGAGCCACAGGCCTTGCCTATGAATTAATTCTTATTTTAAAGACAGTCGCAGTCTCATATCACCCCACGGTCTGTATTTGGACACAGTCTTCCACTTCCTTGTTAGATTCCTTTACTGCAAAGAGCTCAAGGATGCCAACTAGAAACAAACATTGCTGTGTTGACAAGAAAGTATGAGCTGTAAAGGGAAAGCAATGAAGATTTATCCATTTATTAATAAGGGAATGTGGCTGCCATCTGGTAATTCTAATTTCTGAGCCAGTCTTTAAAGGTGACTTGCAAAGTCTATGCCAGGTAACTTGAAACTACATGATATAGTTTACCCACAAATTAGATGAAAGCCCCTTTTCAAATGTCTGCATATGTTATTCTCTTGTTTTTCTTCTCCTAAAAATAAGGCATTACTGATTGATCTGTGGACAGGTGATACTTGTACATGGAGTAAAATGTAAAAGGAAGGAGATGGCTTAGAGTAAAAGGAAGTCTCTCCCAGCCAGCCAGTTTCTCACCCTCAAACCAACCTTTGTGTATTTTCTTGCATATCTTCCCAGGGAGAGTCTATGCCTACATAAGCATCATTAATGTTGTTATGACACAATCGTGGCAGACTAAACACACAGGACAGCAATTTGACTTTTCACTTAGCATACTTTGGAGATGGGCTCATATCAAACAACCTAGAGTTCCCTCCTTGTTTTGAATGGCTACACAGTGATCTGTTACGTGGGCATAGCATAAGTTATTGATCCCGTCTTCCTACCAATGGCTATTGAGGTTGCTCATAATCTTTTTTGCTATTGTAAGCAGTAATTGGAATGAATGTGTTTTTACACACTCATCCACCTTGTGTGTGTGAGTGTATCTGTAGGATATTTATTTTTTTCTTTTTGTAAGAAAAGGGTCTCACTCTGTTGCCCAGAGTGGAGTGCAGTGGCATGATCTGGGCTCACTGCAGCCTCCAGCTCCAAGGTTCAAGCAATCTCTTGGCTCAGCCTCCGGAGTCACCAGGATATATGTGCCACCACACCGGGCTTTTTTTTTTTTTTTTTTGTGGAATCAGGGTCTCAGGCTGGTCTCAAACTCCTGGCCTCAAGTGATCCTCCAACCTCACCCTCCAAAAGTACTGAGATAACAGGCATGAGCCACCATGCCCGGCCTGTAGGATAAATACTTAAACACAGAGTTATTTGGTCAGAGTACATGAGTTTATAATTTTGGTAGGTCTCACCCGCATGCCCTCTTTTGAGATTGTACGTGTAACAGTTTATATTCCACCCAGTATTGTATTCCCCGGCACCTTAGCTAACACAAGGTGCTTCTCAAACCCTTTGTTAATGTGATAGATGAGTATTTGTATCTCTTGGTCACTTTAAGTTGCATTTCTCTTATTAAGATTCAAGTTGAGCATGTTTTTCTATGTTTAAAGGCTATTTGAATTTCTTTTCCTTTGAACTATTTACATCTTTTACTCATTTTTTGGGTGGATTGTTCATCCTATTTTGTTTTTATAGCTTCTTTTTCCTCCCTCCCTTCCTTCCTCCCTCCCTTCTTTCCTTCCTTCCTTAACTTTTTTTTTGGACAGAGTTTCATTCTGCTGCAGCATCAGCATAGCTCAAAGCAACCTCAAACTCCTGGGTTCAAGCAATCCTCTGCCTTCAGCCTCCTGAGTTAGCTGCGACTACAGGGGCCCACCACTACACCTAGCTAATTATTTTATTTTTAGTAGAGATAGGGGCTCACTCCTGCCAGGCTAGTGCTGAGTTCAGGTGACTCTTCTGCCTTGGCCTACCTGAGTGCTGAGATTACTGGTATGAGCCACTGAACCAATAGCTTATTTTTCAACCATAATATTAAGTTCATTTTAGCCACTGAACTTATATGCCATTAATCAACCATTCATTGAAAATAGAAAAAGAATGTAGAGCTACAGTTCGAAAGCACATGTTGAAACATAAGTTATGATGCCTAACTTTTACTTCTCAACTCACATTGTAATGAAAAAACCATCCTTTTTAGGCTCACTGAGGGTCTGAGAACCTAGGGTTTTGTTTGTTTTTTTGTGTATTTTAATCCCAATCCCAGAAGATTTGTTTGTCTTAAACTCTGTTTGAAACATAGATTAGCTATGCTGCCTTCCTGAGGAATTTTAACTAGGAAAATAACAGCCTTACCATATTCACATAGTACCAAGGCCCCTGACTTCTGCCTGAACAAAAGAGTGACATTGCTAAATATCTGAAACCTCTATCCTCACTCTAAACCCTTCCACACAAAGATGTCATCTCACTCATGAAATAAAGAAGTAGAAAAGTCCCTTGCTTCCTTCTCTGTCTGGGGATGATTTAAATAACACTTTTTTCCCTCTCCTCTGCCACGTGTTGGGAGAATGAGAGTTGTCTTGTGCCACACATTAGGTGCGCAAATGCCAGGCTGGGCATGGTGGCTCACGTCTGTAATCCTGGCTCTCTGGATGCTGAGGTGGGTAGATTACTTAAGCCCAAGACTTCAAGACCAGTGTAAGCAATGATGAGACCCTGTCTCTACTAACAATAGAAAAACCAGCCAGGCATAGTGGTGGACACCTGTAATCCCAGCTTCTTGGGAGGCTGAGGCACGAGGATCTCTTGAATGTAAGAGTTTGAGGTGCTGTAAGCTATGACATCATAGCACTCTATCCAGGGCACAGAGTAGGACTGTCTCAAAAAAAAAAAAAAAAAAAAAACAGATACACAAACACTAATGAAAGTTGATTAGCAAGAAGAAAAAAAAAGATTCTTGCACACTCTTTGTGCTATCGGACACCACAAATGAAGTCTTCATAAATTCGGTAAAATTCAGCACATGGCCGGCCCTCAAACTGCAGTTGGACAACTCTGGTTTAAAAGTGTGTACAGTCCCCAAATAGCACATTGCTCTTGGGAGCTGATCTCTCTCAGCTGCTCAGTAAAAGATACATGTTTTACACAAAATGGAATATTCTAAATCAAAAGGATTTTGTAGTTTAGTTTAACCTGACTTTTCTCAGGTGCATATTCTGAATGTACTGAAAATAAAATGGGTGGTAAGGACACAAAGAAGACGGAAGCCAGCGACAAAGATGGTAAGACAGAGATCAGGAAGTAAGTTTGCAGGAAGAGCTACCATATCAAACTAGACCAGGCAGCTGACCCAAGAAAATATCTACCAGCATCCAGTCATACTGTGGTGAGATTAAAGTTTCATGGGGAAGTTAGATTAGAGGAGATTTAGGGAACACATTTTCAACCCAGAGATGCTTCACTGGAGCAACTCTCATTAACCTTAATGGGAATTCTAGAAATCCATTCATCCCTCTTATTAAGATGAAAATAGACTGTAGGAAGGAGGCCTAATTGAAGATAAAACATGGATTTTTTTTTAAAAAGCAATTTTCTTAGCCAGATTTCCTAGAAAATAAAAACCAAGGCAAAGATTACCACTTGCTAAGGCTATGTTGGGAGGTGCAATTCCAGGGCTATAAAAGTGCAGGAGAAAGGTGAGGCAGGAAAGGAAGGAAGGCAAATACCAGGTGGTGTGTCAAGGAACTGGTTGTTACTTAGCCAGGAAACATCCCTTCCTGGGCCTTGCCCATCACCTTGAAACACTCCATCAGAAAGGGAGGGCTGTGGGAAGGGACCCTGAAGGAAGGAGAGATTTATCTTATTTGTTCAAAGGGCTTTAGGTCCTTGATTCAAAAGTTAACTCCTCTACGCTTCTGGGTTGTTGCTCAGCCGGAGAGGGAGCCACTGGGTGAGCAGATTCCACACCTCGGTTAGCGACCTGGAAGAAGGGGGAGTAGAGCAGCCATAAGGTTTAAGGTTCATGAAGCTCATCAGGTGAGACCTCTGTCCTGGAGCCACTGAGTGGAATGTATCTTGCAGTGGTGGAATGTATCTTCTCAGAGCCCCACCCTCTTCCTCAGGAGGCTGAGACATCAGGGCCCAGGATGGCCACGCAAGAAGAGACTGAGGCTTGGGGGTCGGGTGGGGATGAAGAATCTTTTTTTTTTTTTTTTTTTTTTTTGGCTGGGGCTGGGTTTGAACCCACCACTTCTGGCATATGGATCTGGCGCCTTACTCCTTTGAGCCATAAGCACTGCCAAGGGGATGAGGAATCTTGAGAGACACAAGAATTGGTTTGGTGTGGTCATGACTTAAAATTATAGAGAATAGTTTTAAAGTTTATTTTATTTTATTTTATTTTTAGAAGATGCAAGAATGGTCATGTTTGGTAGCA
>CAUYRH010090243.1:0-12572 GCA_963574655.1 Perodicticus potto
CCCGGCCATTTTTTGGTTGCAGCCGTCATTGTTGTTTGGCGAGCCCGGGCTGGATTCGAACCTGCCAGCTCAGGTGTACGTGGCTGGCGCCTTAGCCTGCTGAGCCACAGGCACCAAGCCAGCTGTTTTGTTTTTTGAGACCTAGTCAGTCTCACTCTGTCACACAGGCTAGAATGCTGTGGCATCATCATAGCTCACAGCAATCTCAAACTCCTGGGCTCAAGCCATACTCCTGCCTCAGGCTCCCGAGCAGCTGGAACTCCAGGTGCCTGCCGTGATGCCCAGCTAATGTTTCTATTTTTAGTAGAGACAGGGCCTCATTCTTGCTCAGGCTGGTCCTGAGAACAAGCAATCCTTCACCTCAGCCTCCGGAGTGCTAGGATTACGGGTGTGAGCCACCACTCCCAAATTAGATGTTCTTATAATATACAGAAAACCCTTTGTCTTTAGGGTGGAGATGATTAATCTGGGATGTTGGGAGTTTGAATTTTCTGAAATTGTTTGGAAGCGCCACATGTATCTGGGAAGAGTCACCTAGGTTTTCATCAGATGCACCCAGGACTTCCAGGCCCCAATTAATAGTATTTACAGCATTTGCTGTGTGTCCGGTGCTGTTTGGGGTACTTTACATATGTCAGCTGCTGAGGAGAGAGGTCTGTGATTATACCCACTTTATAGATGGGGAAAGCAAGGCAGTGAGGGGTTGAAAGTGACTAATTCAGAGGATTCAAACACAGGCAGTCTCACAACAGGGTCAGACTCTTAACCACCTTGCTCTACTACTCCCTTCCCTCCCATCACTAGGAGGCAGGACCCCACAGGCCTGCAAAGCCCACACCTCTCTAGGGAGAACCTCATTTCCCAGGAGGCCTCTTGCTCTTGGAGGGAAGAAGCCCCGTGGCTGGTTGGGCCCTGTCTTCAGCCCTGCATCTGGCCCTGGGCCTGCCTGCCTGCTTTCCTGGCCACGTCCTGGCACACTCTCCATCTGGGGAGACTCCCTGGAGGCCCAGATAGGCAGGCCGACCTCGGGAGTGTGGCCAGCTCCGGGCTGGGCAGGGCTACACTTCTCCATCCCTTCGTCTTTAGAAATAAGTTTCAGTATATTGAAAATATAATCACTGAGACTCTGAAACAAGAGCCGTGGGTTCCCAGGAGCCCCCATTCCTCCCTGTTAATTCCTTCTCATAACATTTCCAGTCTTTCTGGCTGCACTTGTATTAAAAGCTCAGGATTTTATTAAAAGTGGATTTATTTACCCAAAAAAAGATGAAACCCCAAACTTTGCCAGGAACCTGTCAGAGCTTGCTTCATAGAAGCTCAGCTGTGACTCTTACTGGGTAGAGTCTCTTTGTCCTTCTGTCCTAGAGAGCCAACTGGCTGCCTTTGAGCCCCCCAAGAGAACTCTGGATATCCCCACGCAGGAATGTCCACAGGGAGGTGCTCGCAGGGCTGTGAGGACTGAGGGTACTTTGGCCACCAGGTCTCCTCTCTGTACAGGCCCGCACTGGCCACCTCCTCTTGTCCGCCTGAGGCTCACTGTCTCAGGCACTGGATCTAATTACTGTGCAGGCCAGGAGCAGATAGAGGATCACTGTGAAGGGCAGCAATGCCTGGGGAGGGAGAGGTGGTGTGTTCCCCTGCTGTGTCCTGGCAGCAAGACTGGGGGGCCTTGAGGAGGGGGCAGCTCATCCCCAGGGCAGAGGTCCTGTAGGTCAGGGAATAAACCCTTCTACACAGGAGATTAGGGCAGGGGCTACAGCGCAGGCTTCAGCCTCCTGCTGATAAGTGGTGAGTGATCAAAAGGCGGCCAAGGCCACAAGAGCCCTTCATTAGATATGGACATGCCAGAGTTGATATTTCCCTAGAGGATGGGATAGGGACTGTTCTGCTGTCCGTCGCCAGGAAAAACTGCAACTCAGGGCCAGAACCTCAGGCAGGCAGACGTGAGCAGGCACGCTGGCCTGGGCAATGGTGTGGGAGCAAGATTAGGGCTTCCCTGGGTAAGGGACAACTCAGTAAGTGCTAGGGGTGACCTGAGGATCAGATCTCTCTTTTGTCTATTTAGTTAGTCAACCAATATTTGGACGTGTCATTATATGCCAGGCTCTCTTCCTAAGATAGTCTTCTGCCTCCAAGCCCTTGCCTGTACCATATCTCCTGCCTGGAGCACCTTCCTTTTCATTTTCTCTCCCTGGAAAACTCCTACTCATTCTTCACAACCCATCCTAAATGCCTCCATCTGTGCAACCCTTTGCCAGTTCCTCCAAGTAGACTTCTCCTATTTTCTGTACATTTCTGTCTCTGAGCCATATGTATATACATGCTCTGTGTGTGTGTACAGAGGCTGTCTGTGCCTCATTCCGCCCTAGACTGTCCCCATCCAGTAGTCCCAGCTCTTGACCTTGACCCCAGTAGTGCTACAAAGGGAATGAGGGGGCTGTGGGGCAGAGCCACTGAAGCAATAACTACCAAGTGCATTGCTGTGTGGGCCATGATGGCCTCCAAGGTTACTGTGGTCATCCCTGGAGATACTTGCTTCCAGGACTTACGATACTATCATCCATAGAGTAATTCATCTGTAATGTTCTCCTTTATGCAGACACCACTGAAAACAAGGTCCCAGAGTGTTTGTTATTCATATTAAGAGGAGGCAAACTGAGGCCAGAGAGGAGCAGCAGCTTTCCTGAGGTCACACAGCAATATGATGGGTGGTTGAGATAGACACCAGGTTTCTTGTCCCTTTGCCGGATACCCCTTATCTGCTCTTCTTCCATAAGTGGTTCATCCAAAATGATGAGGAATGTGGGGGAGGGGAAGCAGGAGTGGGAGCATCAGTGAGACTGGGCCTCCCCACAGGACTTGGAGTGTTTGTCTAAGGGCTTTGATGTGTGTCCCAAGGACAGTGGGGGCAGCTGAGGCCTGAGCACTTGGCACCTGCTTCCTAGGCTGGCCTTGCTTCTAGGAGTCAGCCTGGAGAGGGAGGCTGCAAAACCATGACAGCTGCAGAGAAAGACAGCAGCCCAGGGACCAAACTCAAATTCCTCATCTCTCCTACCCAGGGCACCACAGTGCGCATTATCACTGCCATTGACCAGGATAAAGGACGTCCCCGGGGGATTGGCTACACCATCGTTTCAGGTAAGGCAAAGATGGTGGGCAAGTGCAACAGTGTATGAGACCTGCCGCCCAGGGCGGTCAGAAGGGGACCCACTGGAGAAGAAAGAAGGTCATGGTGTCTGGGGGCTGCTTGGGTGGCATTGCGGGGTTGGGAGTGTGGGCTGCGGTCCAAGATCTGAGGCCACTGGGTCCTTTGAGGATCTGGCGCTTTGATCCCGGGAAGTTGGTGACTCCCATGTAAACTCCCTCAGTACTCTGAGTTTTTCTTTTTCTCTTCCTATTTGATGAAAAGGTAGCAATTTTGACATCATTTTAGAACAAATGGAGCAGCAGCTTTTGCTGATTTCATGCTCTTTTCACGTTTCCAACCATTAGGAATTCATGTCTCATCTGGAATATTGCAGGGGGAGGCACATTAGCTTTCCTGCCCTACCCAGATCCTGTGGTTGAGTAGACGGGTGGCTGACTGCAGAGATGGTTCTGGGCGATGGGATCCCTGACCCATGTTCCCCGCAATGACTGACAAAATGGCAGCTCCATTGGGCTGCCCCAGGGCCGGGTGGTCTTGGAGCAAGGCTGCTGGTGAGAGGTCCAGTGAGAGGCTGCTCACCCACACACTCGGCTCTACTCCTGTGTATTCTGCATACACACCCCACCCACCCGTGACCTCCCTGCACAGCCCACGAGCTGGTGAAGGGTCAGCCTGGTGTGTCTGAGCAGTCCAGACTGATGGCTAAGAGGATGTCAGGCTGCCACGCCAGTGTCCACTCACTGTCCCTCTCAGCCACCCCCCCATCTGCAAGACAGGGAGTGGCATTGCTGGACCATGCTCCCCCTGAAGCTCAGAAGACAGTAAGGCATATGATCCAGAATGTAGAGGATGAAGTCTACAGATTGTTTTGGGTGGGTCCCTGTACCTCATTTGTCATCTATAAAATGGGTACAAGAATACCTACCTCATTGTGGTTTAAGGGTCAAATGAGTATGATGAGGTGGCTCATACCTGTAATACCAGCATTTTGGGAGGCTACTTGGGATAATCACTTGAGGCGAAGTGTTTGAAGCCAGCCTGAGCAGCACAGCAAGATCTGCTTCTCTACAAAAAATGAAATAATTAGCTGGGCACAGTGGTACACTTGTAGTCCCAGCTACTTGGGAGACTGAGGCAGGAAGATTGCTTGAGCCCCATAGTTTGAGGTTGCAGTAAGCTATGATCATACCACTGTAGTTTAGCCCGGATGACAGAGCAAGACCCTTCTCAAAAAGAAATAAGGGGTCAGATTATTTAATATATGTAAAGAACTTAGTTAATGTTATGTAAAGTACTTCATAAATATTAGCTAATATTATTATTACTACTAGCAGCTAATATCACCTCAAGAAGGTAGGGGTTAGCTCGTGGGAGGGAGATATCTCACATCCTTGGAAATGCAGGACATCAGGGGTATCATAGGCTCCCGAGACCTGCAGCTGCTGGAATGACTATTATTATGCCCCTAAGCCAGGGATACCCCGGGACCCAGCAAATGCAGGCCCAGCCCAGGTGGTGTCAGGAGGAGCATGGGTGTGGGCCCCTCATTACCCCTCCTTCCATTTTCCCATTCTGGTGTCCAGTTCAGGACCCAGCTTAGAGTAAACCTCAGTATGTACTTGTGGAATGAAGGAATGAATTATGAATTAATGATATTTCAGGGTAGTGATTTTCCAAACTCCAACATGCCCATGAATCACAGTCCTTGGCCCCCACAGAGATTCTCATTCTGCAGGTCTGGCCTGGGTCCCCAGGTGGTTGAGGTACAGGCATCCTGGGGCAGAATGTGAGAAAGCCAGCCCTCACCCTGGAAACTGAGGGCCCTTTCCAGGTGGGAAGGAGAGGAGGGGGAGTCCCATCCTGGTGCTGATGGTTTTGCAAGTTGGGACACAAAGTAAATGCCTACCCGAGACCAGGGCATGTGCTGGGGACTTGAGGAAACACCAGAGAGTCCAAAGGGCAATGGAGTCGGGAGGCTGGGATAAAGTGGCAGTGAGAAGGGAACTCAGGGCTGAGTGGGGGAAGGTCTCCTCATGTCCCCACTGCCTCTGGGCTGGTTTCAGGAACTCCCCAATTGGAAGGGGCAGGCAACTAGAACCTGGCCTTAAGTCATGCCAGAACAGGATGGAGCATCCAGGGACAGCTGCCTGCAGCACTTCGGAAGGGCAGAATCACCAGGTTACCAAGTGTAGACAACGGAATGAAAAAGAGATCTAGCATGTGAAACCACAGGGAAGGGATGTGTGTGGAGGTGGAGACAGGAGGCAGAAACTTCTGGAAGGCCTGGAATACTTAACATAGCTTTATAGGGTGCTCATTGCCAGCACAGATGTGCCTTGGGGGCTTTGAGAAAGGATGACAAATAGGTTTCTTCTCATGTGCCAACTCTGATTGATTGGTAATGGCTGCCTGAAGAGGATGCTACAGCCAGGCTCAGTGCAGGATTCGGCTGGTCAGGTCTGCTGTGGGTGTGTCAGTGGAGAGGGCAAAGCCTGTGCCAAGTATTTGACATCCTTGGTAAGTTAGCACTGGGACCACTATCTCCTGGGTGTTTGTCACCCTGCCCTGCCCAAATCCCTGTTGGATTGGGAGAAGCTTGAGGAGAGGGCACTCCTACCTTTCCTTCCCTACCCATCCTGACTGGCTGCACTGGGCTTCTCTGCCCTATTCCTGCCCCTCTCAGCCTTGGGCTGGGCTGACATGGTCTCCTCAAGAGCCAGCCTTGCCAGGTGCCTAAAGCAGGAAGGGCAGGAGGGGATAATCCCAGGGGAGCTGGTGGACAATAGGCAAGGATTTGGCTTCATTGCTACTTCTCTTGGCCAGTGTAGACGCTGCTGAAAAGAATACTATCTACCAAGGGCCTGTCCCGCACACCTGCCCCTCTGGTGACATTTGGTTGCAGCCCTCTCCTGGGTGGCTTAGCCAGTGCCCATTTAGTATGAAGCAGGCAGGAGGAATGTTCATGTGCCCCATCACCCTGAGGGCATCTTCATGGCAGAGAAGGGATGAGGCTAGAGGGAGTGTCTGCCGAGACCACAAGCTGGGCTGGCTGTCAGGGAGGAGAGTGCCTGACAGCACTCAAATTGGCCCCAAGTACCTCTGGGAGCCTGCCCCAGGCCTGGGCGCTCAGGAACCATTCTGCTTTGAAAGTAAGAACAGAGGTCTTTGAGGGGCCCCAGAGCCAGGTGAGAAGACTTGAGGACCATTAGGGTGGGTGACTTGAGTCTCCAGGTAGCTCTGTCTATGTGTTGGTGAGGCCAAGTGCCCCATGTGGGTGGACACAGGGCTGAGCCCCTCAGGGGTCCATGACACAGGTTAACCTGCCGAGCTCCTTGAGGCCCCATTCCCTCTGGGCTGTTTACCAGCCTGCAGCTGTGGGGATTTATGTCCGCACACCAGCACTTTCCCCATTACTAATGACCCCTCTGTTTTGCCAAGAACAAAGAGGCCTTCAGCGTAAGTTATGGCTCCATTGCCATCAATTTGTTCTCAGCCCCTCGTGGTCAAACTGAGACTGAGGAATGACAAGTTCTTTCCCACAGCCTGTGTCTGCCCTGCCAGCCACCAGGGGCATCATTTCCTTGGGGGTCTGATCAAAGCAGGGTTTTATGGGCTCCCTTCCCTAATGACCAACCCACCCTGTGATCTCAGCAGACACCCTGTCTGGCCTCATCCCCCCTCTGTCAGACAAAGATAGTCCTGCTTCGAGGGGCAACTATGCCCATCCCATCCCAAAGCACTGGTCTTGAAGTCCAAAGTTATGGGTTTGAGGCCCAACTCTGCCAGTAATATTCTGAGCTAGACCAGCCCCATGGTCTTCATCCAAGGAATGGAGTTAATAATCCCAATGGTGGATAAGATGGGGCTGGAGAGACTATAAATGGCCACAAAATGTTAAGGATTATTAACTATCAAGGAGTGAGCAGGACCCAGACGTCCTTGGGACTTGTTCGTTTATTTGTGTACAGAGCAATGGCTCTGGGCTCTGGGGCGCTGTTCATGGTAGCAGCATCCGGCTGTGCTGGCTTCTACAGTTGCCCACAGGACTGCCAAGGACATGAGATGTGGCTAGTCTGAATTGAGATGTACTATAAATGTAACAAACCAGATTTTGAAGACTTCAGTATGCAAGAAAAGATCATAAAATATCACTTTAATAATGTATTACATTGAAGACATGTTGAAATGATAGTATTTTGGACATACTGGGTTAAATACAACATATTATTTAAATTAATGTCACCTTTTTTTGTAACTACTAGAGAATTTTAAATTACACATGTGCTCACCTTCTGTTTCCATGGGCAGCTGTGTTCTAGAGGTAGACTGCCTGGGCTCAGCTTCTACCACCAACCAGCTGTGTAATCTTCTAAGCATCATTTCCAATCTGTAAAATGGAGATAATGATAGCCTAGGCCTCACAGGGATTAAGCAAGCTAACACAAGCAAGCAGCAGAAGAGCACCTGGTTTTATAATAAGTGCCCAGCAAACAGGGACTCTTAACATCCACCCACAGATTTGGGGCCAGGAGCTGTGCTAACGTCTGGAGGGATGGCGGGGACCTAGGCACCATCTCGGCCTCAGGAACCTGCACTTCTTTGCCCAAGAAGCGCAGGATATGTTGATGTTGACATGGAATGATGGCTTCCTGGCGGGTCTCTCTACTTTTGTATATGTTCAAAAATATGCATAATAAAAAGTAAGAAACAGTCCGTGGGAGGGGACTCCTCAGCCATCCGTCACATCATGGGTGGGGAGACTCACTGAGGAGGAGATCATGGAAGCCAGGAACTTCCTGATGAGTAGGAATTAGCTGTGAAGAGCAGAGGGCAGGCAGAAGGAACAGAGTGGGCACAGACCCGAGAGCAGGAGAGCAAAGCACCTTCATGCCGCTGCAGTGATTGAGTGTAGCCGGGCACAGGGCACAAGAGGTGGTGGGGACATGAGGCCACAGAAGAGGTCAGAGCCAGGCCAGGCAGCATGTGGGAGGCCCACATTCCAGCAGCAGGAGGAATATCGTAGTGCCCAGCTAAGAGACAGCGGCAATCCCAAACAGCCACAATGGGGGGACAGAGCCAGACAGAGCCCTGAGAGGACGAGAAGGCCAAGTTGGCCGGAGGAGCTGATGGGACAGGGCTGTAGGAGAGGGGGAGCTCTGTCCTCTCTCCATGCTGGGGAGGCCCAGTCTCTTCCTGTGGCCCACACCCCTTTCCCATCTGCTGTTTTCTGCATCTTGGGAATATCCCCAGAGTGAGAAGATGGGAACCCCCTTTATTGGGTGTCTGCCATCTGCCTTGAAACAGTCTGTGAGAGAGAGATGTGACTCTACTTTGTAGAAGCGAAAGCAAGGCTCAGAGAGTTGACATAGATTGGCATATGGTCACAGCTGCCAAGTGGCAAAACAGGGATTTGAACCGGTCTCTCAGGCCCCCAAACCACCCAGTTTCCATGCAAACAGTAGTTTTCAAAGCATGATGCGCAGACCAGCAGCATCAGCACCATCAGAAGATTATCAGAAATGCCAGCTTCTGCACCACACCATAAACCTACTGAATCAGAAGTTCTGGGGCTGGCCCCAGGGACGCTTCTGCTGCTGGGCTGGGAAGCGTCCCTTTGAGAAGCTCTGGTCTAAAAGAGCATGTGTTCTCAACAGTAGTGACATCACCTTCAACAGGGAGAAATTTTCTACTTGATGAGAACAAAAAATCTTACTCTTTTTATGTGTAAAGTAGATACATGTTGTATCTGTGGTCTTAGAATTTCATGTGTGGGGAGTTGAGCAATTAGGAAACAAATGTCTCACGTGGCTCCTGGGTCCCTGGGGGTAAGATGGGCCATAGTGAAAACAAAGTTGAGAAACACTAGCCTAGAATAAAGAACAGGTGAGAGGCCAGGTGCAGTGGCTCGCGCCTGTAATCCGAGCACTCTGGGAGGCTGAGGTGGGTGGATTGCTTAAGGTCATAAGTTCGAAACCAGCCTGAGCAAAAATGAGACACCCAGCTCCCCACCCTCCATCTCTACTAAAAATACAAAAACTGAGGCAAGAGGATCACTTGAGCAAGAGTTGGAGGTTGCTATGAGCTATAATATCATGGCACTCTACCCACAATGACAGCTTGGGACTCTGTCTCAAAAAAATAAAGAAAAGGTGAGAAGTAACCAGACCAAATCTCTGACTCCCAGTTTGAAAGGCAGTGGACTGTGAAAGGCTGTGACCAGATCACAACAGGGGACCTGCTCAGGTGTGCTTGTGGAAGACAAAACCTTCCCTTGCTGTCTCTGGGCTTTAATATAATGCTATCAAGTGAGGAGTCTCCCTGAATATACACTGAGGGCTGTGAGGGGAAGGCCGCATGTGTGTGTGTGTGTGCACATGTGTGCATGTGTGTTCGTAGAGAGAATAATCAGATATAGTCAGGCTTGCACAAACGCTCCCCCTTTTGCCAATAATTGAATTAGGCCCTTGGCCATGGCCTGGTGGGGGACAGCTATCACAGGAAACTATCGTGCAAAGCACATCAAAGCCCTTGTGATTAAGCTGCTTGGCATTTTTATACCCTTAAGAAGTGAAAACTCAGAATTGGAATTGCTTTGGAACTTTGAATCGCACACCACAGTTCCTGGCTTGGGGTATCACACTGGGCGTCTCGAAGCCCCAGATGCTTCAGGGCATCAGAGGGAATGGCCCACCTGGCTGGAACCAAGAAGTAGCCAGGGAGGAGGAGGGCAGATCAGAGAAGGGTGATAGGCTAATTGCTAGAGGACAGAGAAGGCAAAAGAAGTGGGTTCTTTAGTGCGGCTGGGGTGGTGGAAATGAAGGTGAGGTCCTTCAGACATTCACCTCCCAGGAGTTCTGGATGGGTTAGAGCAGGAAGCACTGGATCGAACACCCTCTGCTGATAACGCTATTCCTTCACCCTAGTCTTACCTGGACCAGTTCTAGGGAGCTGTTGTGGAGATGTACAGGAGTGGAGACAGCAGGCTGTGGTGAGGGACTAAAAATAGATGATGCAGCAAAAAGAGGAGACAAACTACTAACTTCTGAGTCTAGGTTTCTGGTGTCCAAGTGGTAGCCTAGGCAGAAAGGGGGATATTCATAAGGAAAGCCAACCTGTTTACACCCTGAGCCTGTGAATGCCCCCATAGATCCACACCAGCATCCCCCTCCTGCACCCATGGCAGACAGCACTAGACGACCCCAGCCCATAGATGGGCCCCCGAACCTTTCTTACCTGCCCTCTGGTAACCACTGAAGTTGATAAGCATTTTTTCTCAAGATGGAGTGAACGTACCACACAAGGTTTGGGTTTAGCTTATTTGCATCCCCTAGCTCTCTCTTAAGAAAATCAAGGGACAGAGCCTCTGGAGGATTTTTCATTTAACTGTATAAATATACTGACATGTTAATTGCAGTTCTCTCCCTCTACCATACCAAACAGTAATATATTACACTAACATTCACATCCTCCTGACAAACCACAGGAAAGCCTGTACTTCATTCTCCCCATCTTCCTCCTCCTCTTTCCAGGGCTCACTTCCTGCCAGCCTCTCCTGATGCACTCACGCCCACCCTTGTAATGAACTTGGCCTTACTATCTGCTTGTGATTCCTCGTTCCTCCCCTCTCCCTTAATGAGGCCCAGTGTGCTCTTGGTCAGTAACAGTGGCTTGCCCCTTGCTTCTTTCCCATAAATAACATTGGTCGGTGGACTTTTAAGAGGTTTCATGGCAGCACAGCCTGAGTCTCTGCCTCTCTGTATCTTGTCTTCCCCACACCCTCCTCATGGGCAGGAGTCTCTGTCCCTTACTCAGGATAATATAGCCTCCTAGGCGCCCACTGTACTGGGGAGCACCCTCAGGACCTGCTCCCCTTTTCAAGACCTGAGTCCACTTCCCCAGCTGCACGAGAAGTGGACTGCATGGGATCAGTTCAGGGCCCCACTTCTCTTCAGACTGCCTGGGCTCTGGCAGACTGGGGTTTGGGGAGGGTTCTTGTTTATGGCTAGAGGTTGTTTAGTGTTGGGGAGGAGGTTCTAGCCCTTTCCCCCAAATCAGTAGGCATCGGGTTTTTTCTTCTTCTCCTCATCTCTAAGTTAACCACTTTCTATTGACTTCTGAGGACCTTGAGATCTTTGGAGGAATCTGAAATTAGCCAGCATTTATTTAGTTTGCATTCTTTTCTCTCTTCCCTTGGTCCACCTCCGGTTTCTTGGCTGGTGATGAACATTGGGTGATGAGTGGCTCTCTTGTTTTATTCTTAACTTTTAATAATATTGTGGACACCCACGAGCCCACCAGCCCACTAGAGTCAGACGGTCACCCGCACTGTCCATCTGCTGTGTGTTCTTCCTCTGTCCCCATCCTTGCCTCCCAGCCCCCAGAACCACATCTTTGAATCTTGCATCTTTTATTCTCTTGTTTTTGGAAAAGATCTTGTCACATATATGTGGATCACATATTACTTGTCTTTGAACTTTATTTTTAAAACTATCACGTTATACACAGTCTCCTAGGCCGTTTTTGTTCATCTAAGATTCATTCAAGCGGTTTGGAGTAGGTATTGTTTGTTTTTGCTGTTGTGTACTACTCCATCATGTGAAAACAGCACAATTTATTCATCCTGTCAATGTGTGCCTGGGTTGATTTTTGGTATTACAAATCGTGTTACTATGAACATCTAAGTCTCTCTCTGTGTGAGAATTTGCCTTAGGCTACACACAGCATCCCTCACCCTGACTGTAACCCTAGAATCTGGCAGCTGAGACTCACATAGTTCATGAAACATGCTTAGGGCCACATGGCACGTAAGTGGTGGACCCAGGATTCAAACCCAGATCCTCCTGCTTTTAAAACCCAGGTTCTTTCTGCTACTGGTCATTATTCTGCCTGAGAAGCCAAGCAATTCATGTCAACCTACTGGTCTGTATGCAGGACTAGAATATTAGGATTCATTCATTCAGTCGCTAATATGTTCACTCATTCATTGAGTTAACCACTGGATGAAACAAAATAGCTACTGTGGGCCAGGCTCCATGCTGGACCCCTGGGACCAATTGTGAAGCAAAAGCCACTCTTTGTTATCCTCGCAGAGTTCTCGTTCTAGGGGAGAAGAAGGATAATAAATGAGTCAGCAAGACAGTATTTTGCTGTGTTAAGCATCAAGAAGAAGAGACCAGGGGGCGGCGCCTGTGGCTCAGCGAGTAGGGCGCCGGCCCCATATACCAAGAGTGGCGGGTTCAAACCCGGCCCCAGCCTGAACTGCAAAAACAAAATAAACAACAACAAAAAAATAGCCGGGCGTTGTGGTGGGCGCCTGTAGTCCCAGCTACTGGGAGGCTGAGGCAAGAGAATTGCCTAAACCCAGGAGTTGGAGGTTGCTGTGAGCTGTGTGACGCCACAGCACTCTACCGAGGGCAATTAAGTG
>CAUYRH010090244.1:0-44107 GCA_963574655.1 Perodicticus potto
GGGATATAGGTTTTCATTTCTCTTTCATAACGGGCCTTGTCCGCCTTTGCCATATCTTCAAATTTTCCTTTCTCTTTAGCAGACATGGTCTTCCACCTCTCAGAGCACTTCTTAGAAAACTCCGAGAAGTTGACTGAAGCATCTGGTTGCTTCTTCTTGTGCTCCTCCTGACAAGTTTGCACAAAGAATGCGTATGATGACATTTTGCCTCTCGGCTTCTTAGGATCTCCTTTGCCCATGTTTAGTTATTTTTCCTCAGCGAGGCACAGAGTCGCTCAGTGCCCGTCCGGCTCTCACTTGCTGGAAGCACGTTTATTTATTTTTGATATTCCTCAAGCTTAGTACAGTGCCTGGCGTATAGTAGTTGCTCAGTAAATATCTCTTGACAAAATAATAATAAACTGGTGTGGACAGCCCCTTCCTCTATGCATCAAGCTTTTAGATTCAAGTTGCTGGCTCTGCTTGGGGGCTGCTGCTGGAATTGTCACCACCGATGCTGCCCCTACTGATAGTCTTCCTTCCAGGTTTTGCTGGGGGTTGGTGTCCCCCCTCCTTGGTGTCTGTGCCCCCTCATTTCCCAGTGGCAGAGATTTTCAAGTAGACCCAGGTTATGATTGTCCATTTCATCAGTTACCAACCACGTAAACCTGGCGACTTGGTCAGCCTTCCAAAGCCCTAGTTTGTTCCTAGATAACAATCATACTCCTCAAGCCGGGCCTTTGTAAGGATTCCATGAGCTATCACATGTGAAAATGCCTGGTACATATCTTGGAGATGCTCAAATATTGTTTTCGCCCTTCTGGTTCTATTTCAAGGATTCTCTCAAAAACGCCTTTGGGTTTTGCTGTTCTCAGAGTGCTCTAATCCCCACCAGAGCCCCGCGGTTGGAAACATTTGCAGTCACAGCTGCCCTTTCCTCGCCTTGTGCACTCCCCCAGCCCTGCCCTCCCCTATCCACCTTCTTCCTTCTCCATTTTTCTCTCCTCAGTTTCTTCTTCCTCTTGCCATTTTCTCTTCCTCTTTACTTCTATTTCCACTTGTTTTTGTCTTTTTCTTCTCCCATACCTTCTTAAACCTCCTGCATTTATTCCTTAAGATTAGAGAGGGAGAGACATGTGGTTAAAAGAAAGAGAAAGAAACACAAAATAAAGAAGCAGAAAAGAAACTAAACCTCTTTTTCCTTCACAACTCCAACCAGCCTGCGTTTCTCCCAGTCCTCCAAGCCTCTGTATCTTTTTTTTTTTTCTTTTGTAGTTTTGGCCGGGGCCGGGCTCGAACTCGCCACGCCCAGTATATGGGGCCGGTGCCCTACTCCTTGAGCCACAGGCACCTCCCAAGCCTCTGTATCTTTGCACATGCTCTTTCCTCTTTTTTTCCTCTACTTTACTTGGCTAAATTCTACCTGTGCTTTAGGTGTGAATCATTTTCTCCAGAGCGCCTGGGCCTGGGGTCCAGCATGCTGGGCCACAGCAATCCATGCTTCTTGGGCCGAAATGCTGATATACGTAAACTGCAATCGCTCATTTAAAGCTCTACCTTTCCTGCTAGACCACAGCTTCCGTGCACAGGAGATGTGTTCCACTTGTTTATTCTTGCACCTCCAGCGAGGCTCAGTGCTCGGCACTTGGGAGGTGCTTGGCTGTGACTGTCCTTGGTGTCCACCATCAGGACGTGGAAAAGCAGTCCAGTTTCTCAACCTGAATTCTACTCTGTGACTGCTGCCACGTTCTTACCCTTGGGCCACAGTCTTGAGCAGCCCAAATAAAATCAGGAAGAAGTCCCAAATACCATCTGAGCTTATGTTACTGGAATGAATTTCCAAACCCCCATAGCCTGGGAGTTAAGGCTCCAAATGAACTTTTGAGCTCATTCTCCCTCTGTGGATGGTAAGCTGCACTCACACCGAGTCTGCCGCCATCTTGGCCTTCTTGCCCTTGCTCACGGTATGTCCTCAACTTCTAGGTTGGTTTTCCTCATTCTCTGCAAAATGGAAAGTTTTCTTATCCTTCAAGCTCTCGTTCAAATAATGGTTCTTGCCTCTTGGAGTTATTGTGAGAATAAAGTGAGATAAAATGCAAAAACTGTAAAACAAGGTTGTTGCCATAGAGTAAAGGTATTAGCATCTTTTCTCTACCAGACTTCAAGCCCAAGAAAACGGGAACGAGGTTTCTATTATTTGTATGTGTACCCTAAGCATCCAGTCTAAGTCTGAGCACACGGCGAGTGCATTATACATGGTTGTTGAGTAAATGAAGGGAAAAATGGTCCAAGTGACCCTTCACCAGGCGTTGTGGTCTGCTGCTTCTGGGCTCTGCCAACTACCCGTATGTGGTGGGTTTAGTCACATAGATGGTTAAAGATAACTCCAGTCGTTTAGATATCTAGTTATGACCCAAAAGATTTTAAGAATCAACAATAATGTGTGTGTCCCTGGCTGCCCAGAAGGTCAGGGGCCGCACAATTTGATCAGATGCGGTGACAAACTAGTGGAAGGAGCGGGCGAGGACGTTGGTCCTCTTTGTCTGCCACAACGCCTGGCTAGTTTTTCTCTTTTTTGTAGAGATGGGACCTCACTCTTGCTCAGGCTGGTCTCAAACTCCTGAGCTCAAGGGCTCCTCCCACCTCAGCCTCCCAGAGTTCTGGCTAGTGGGAGGCTCTGAGGTCTGGCACTTTCCAGGGGTCTGGATTTTCTCGCACTCTCTCCTGCAGCAGAGCTGCCTCACCACTGTTGGTCACTCTTAGCATTCCTAGCGCCATTACTAACCAATCTCGCTCATGCCCAGAAGGAAAATCTAAACACCAGGGGGAAGGTCCTGGCTTACTCTTTTTCTGGCAATGTTTTTTCTTTGTTCCTTTAGTGGGGACTTTTGTCTAAGGAACTCTGACACAATTAAGGCTGTCCCTATGCACCAATAACCTTTTGAAAAAAATAAGTTGACATTAAAAGCCTCACACTTCAGATGCTGATTTTATATTTCCCTGCAAACACAAGGGTTCAGACCCTCGTTCAAAGCCTCACTCACTCACCTCGGTGTCACTCAGTTGCTTCTTAGTTTCCTCATGGGGACTTCACAAGCTCCAGTTCTGGTCAGTTCTTCTCCAGAGTTTCCTTCAGGTACCGTATGGTGAAAGAACAATTTGTGACCCCACATCAGTGGCTCCTCATCCTCCGCCAAGCTCCATGAGAATGGGGATTCTTTTTGAGTACATTCCGAGGCTGCAAACCTTTGAGATGACAGAATGACACCGCATTTAGTTTCCGTTCCACTGGAACTACGCTGCCTCGTAGAATTAGGACAAAGCTCTTTGCCAGAATATCGCTAATTGTTGCCTAGTCGTTAAAAAAGCACTCCGTCCTCTAGTATTTCACAAAATCATCATGAAAGCAGCTCTTTTGTCATCTAATTAAAGCCCCGTTTTCTCTAAGGCTCAGAGCTAGCAGTTTGGGCGGGAAGCAGCAAAGAACCTGTTCTTCATCTTCCCATATCTTGTTCTAGGCGTCTCTACCAAAACTCTTCCTGATAGGCTTTGGTTCCTGTTTATATATCCATTTTCATATTTGGGGGTCATTTCCCCTCCCTTTCAAGAGATGGCTCAGAATCTCATAGGACTTTTCCTCTTACATTTCACTGGTCAGAACCCGGTTACTTGGCTACATCTAGCTGTAAGGGAGGCTGAAAAAATAAGGTCTTTTATTCTACATGTACCTAGTCAAAGATCAGTATTTTGTTTTAAAAATGGAGGAAGAAGCCAGGCACAATGTCTCACGCCTAAAATCTGAACACTGAGGAGGCTGCAATGGGAGGATCACTTAAGGTCAACGGTTCGAGACCAGCCTGGACAACAGAGCAAGATTCCATATCTTTAAAACAAAGAAACTTAGGTATGATGGGGCACACCTATAATTCCAGCTACTGGGGAGGCTGAGGCAGGAAGATTGCTTGAACCCAGGAGTTGGAGGCTGCAGTGAGCTTTGATTGTGCCCACTGCATTACAGCCTGGGTGACAGAGCAAGAATCTGTCTCTGAAAAAAAAAATAGAGAAGGCATTTCCAGTTTTTTTTTACCATCTTCATGCCTCCACCCCCGTACATCTTGTGTGGAAGACACTGAGTTTGCTCCTTGGTCTGAATGTAGTACACATCTTCCCACTTCGGTGCCCTTCCTCACCATGTCCCTTCGTTTGGAATGCCTCTGGTCTTGCTCTGAGTTCTCATCCTTTAGGGCTCAGATTGAAGCCTTTCCCCTACATAAAGTAGGGTGGTAACATTTTCCTCTAGATTCCCGTGGTTTGTCTATACCAGCGGTTCTCAACCTGTGGGTCATGACCCCTTTGGGGCCGAACAACCCTTTCACAGGGGTCGCCTAAGACCATTCTGCATATCAGATATTTACATTACCATTGATAACAGTAGCAAAATTACAGTTATGAAGTAGCAACAAAATAATTTTATGGTTGGGGGTCACCACAACACGAGGAACTGTGTTAAAGGGTTGCGGCATCAGGAGGCATTAGGAAGGTTGAGAACCACTGGTCTATACCATTCTTGTTGACTTTCATCTTTTTAATTTATACAAAATGCTTTCCTCATAAGCCTGTCAATGGCTGATAGGTTTTCTGAAGCTAAGAAGCCAGCACGGTGTCTTATAGCCAGTGCTCAAAGATTATTTTTGCTGTTGCTGATAACTTCTAAAAAGTTACAAGTAAGAATTTTAAGGATTTGTAACAGACCTGAGTATAGCTAAATCAAGCCATTGGAACTGTACCTCTGTCTGAACTTCTCTTCCATAGGTGAAAAAATACTGGGGTCATTAGTTCATCACAGTGGGGTAAGAAGGATTATGGAATTTAAAAATTATCTCAACTTCAATAAAAAATTAACCCCTTCTATTTTTTTTTTTTTGAGACAGAGCCTCAAGCTGTCACCCTGGATAGAGTGCCGTGGCATCACAGCTCACAGCAACCTCCAATTCCTGGGCTTGAGTCTCCTGCCTCCGCCTCCCAAGTAGCTGGGACTACAGTCGCCCGCCACAATGCCCAGCCATTTTTTGGTTGCAGCCGTCATTGTTGTTTGGCGGGCCCAGGCTGGATTTGAACCCACCAGATCAGGTGTACGTGGCTGGCGCCTTAACCCATTGAGCCACAGGCGCCGAGCCAACCCCTCCTATTTTTGAGTGATGTCAGTGTCAGGATAATCATAGTATTTTTGTTTGTTTGTTTGTTTGTTTGAGACACAGTCGCAAGCTGTCACCCTGGATAGAGTGCTGTGCTGTCACAGCTCACAGCAACCTCCAACTCTTGGGCTTAAGCCATTCCCTTGCCTCAGCCTCCCATGTAGCTGGGACTACAGGTGCCTGCCACAATTCCTGGCTGTTTTTTGTTGCAGTTGTCATTGTTTAGCTGGCCCGGTCTGGCTTCGAACCTGCCAGCCTTGGTGTATGTGGCTGGTGCCATAACCACTGTGCTACGGGCACCACCAATCATAGTACTTTTTATTTTTATAATTTTTTGGATTAGTAATACACTTGTTTTAAATATGAAATAGCACATAATGCTATTAAGATACTCTCTCTTCACTGTCTTTCATTTAACTATCCCTAACTGTTTGATGGGTAACCACGCTCACTGATTTTTTCATTGCATTTGACATGTTTTTTTAATGCAAATAGAAGACAGTAAAAATATATATGCTTTTTCTGTCTCCATCTTTTTAAGAATAGAAAAATGCTGTGCCTGTCTTACTTTTAATCAATATAATTTAGAGATCTTTTCATATCCATACTGCTATTAAGAGTACCTTAGTTATTTTTTACAGTTCCATAGTATTCTACTGTGTGAATATACCATAATGTATTTAACCAGTCTTCTGTTGATCAACATTTAGGTTGTTGCCAAGCAGTTTTTATTACAACAGCACTGCAGTATTAATAGCTTTGTACTTAATTTGTTTTCCTTTTGTATGTATCTCTAGCATAAATTCGTAGGAGTAGAAGTGCTGGGTGGGTCAATGGGGTATGGATATTTGGTAGAGATTGCCAGATAGCCCTCCATAAGAATTCCGCCTATTTATACTCTCACCAGCAATGTATAAAAGTCCTATTTTGTGCAATGTTGCCAATATAGCTGATTATTAAAATTAAACCTCTGGATTTTGCCAGTCTGATAGGTTGGGGAAATAAACCTTTATCTAATTTTAATTTGCATGTTTATTACCCTGAGTGAAGTTGGACACTTATGTTTTCTTTTAATTTAAAAACCGTATCTATTTTCTCTTCTGTGAATGAACTGTTCATATCTCTGTGGAAATTTAATTGGATAGATGATCTTGCTTTTACTCTCATGGATTTATAGGTGCTTTGTATGTATATGAGGGATCAGCCCTTTGTCAGTTTTGGTAGCCAATATAGTCGTCTAGCTGTCATTTGCTTTTTACTTGGCTTATTTTTTTTTCCTCTAGAAATTTTTTTTTATTCTTATCAAGTGAATCTTATGAGATATTTTCTTCCATGGCTTCTGGACTTTGTGCCAGTTAGAAATACTTTCAACACTTAAGATTCTAAAAGTATTCTCTCCAGTTTTTATTTATTTTACATGTAAATGCTGAATCTATTTGAAATTCCAGGCTCCCTTTTAATCTATTTCAAGCAAATATAGCCTTTGGGTAGTGTTGCTAGATTTAGCAAATAAAAATACAATTTTTTTCAGATACATAATATACATTTTTAGCACAAGTCCAGTAAAGCTGAGGACATACTTATACTAAATGATTATTCATCGTCTTCTTAAAATTCATACCTAACTGGAAATCCTGTATTGTACCTGGCAACCTTAGCCTGGGAGCCACGAGCTCGTCTGATTAGACACTACAGTTTGATTTGAACCTCAATTCAGGCTGTATCACGGCCCTGCCATTCTTGCTCATTTGCTATTTAAAAGTTTAATAATATTCTACAATGTCTGCATACATCTTTTATAGGCTCTGAAGTTTGTACATGCAATTGGTATTAGACAAATTGAAATGAAATCACTTATTTATGAGTGAATGAATAACCAGCTCTCCAGGACATTCTGTCCAATGTGTGCTCTAGGAAATCGTTTCCTGGAGAAGAAGAAATGACCTGCTGGTGGTGGAGAGCTAGACCCGTGTTTGGGCCTTGAGTGAAAGGACTGAGTTCCTCACAATATTCGGTTATCAGTGTAATAATCATAATTATTCTTTCAAGGGGTTAGAGGGTAGCGTCTCAGACTTATATAACAAAGCTATTTTTTTTCATATAGGAGTTTAAATAATAACACTTAAAAATTATAAGTCTATTTTGTTTGATTAAATCAGACAAAAACAAATCTAAGGTGTCTTTTTTTCCCTGGTTGTGAAAACACATATTCAAGAGTCTATTCTCTCTTAGTGCTCCCATTGTGATTAACAAAGCATGATGTTGAGATAACACTTTTTTCCCCAGGGAACTGTAGCACAAACCACAACCGTCATGATAAATCAAGACTGTGATGTCTTTGAAGCAGCAAGGCTCTGCTTGTGTTATACCCAGAGGAAGACAGGGTACTTACTCCTACCTCATTTACTTGATGGTGTCTCATTAATCAACTCACTCAGTCATTCAACAAACATTTCTTCAGTGCTTACTAAATGCTAGTGTACTATGTGTGAGGTTGAGTAAAACAGCCATGGACTCCGTCCTCATGGGGCTTTGCAGGGCTGTGCTGGAGCCAGTTCCTGCTGGCTGGGCGAAAGGCCATCGTTAAACTTTCAGGAATTTCGTGAGCTTCATATTTTGCAATGGTGAGAGTATTTACACAGGAGAATTGGCTAACACTACAAATTGGGGCTTTCTTTGTTGTCCCTTTTTCTCTTCCCCAAGCTGTTTATTGAAATGCAGAGCTGGCTGTTGCAGAGCAGGACACCCCAGAGGTGCTCCCCACTCCGTCCTACTTTCTTTCTCCTCTCCTCATGCTTTGGTACCTCACACTACCAACATGCCTTGCTTTTCAGAAACCATTGCGTCTTGAAACTTTGAAGAAATCAAATTATTAGAAGATGATAGTTGAAATGTTTTAAGCCAGGGTGTGGTGTGATGGCTCATGCCTATAATGTGAGCACTTTGGGAGGCTGAGGGGGGTGGATTGCTTGAGCTCAGGAGTTTGAGACCAGTCTAAACCAGAGAAAGACTCTGTCTGCCTCTACTAAAAATAGAAAAACTCGCCAGGTGTTACAGGTACCTGTTGCCCCAGCTACGTGGAGGCTGAGGCAGGAGAATCACTTGAGCCCAAGAGTTTGAGGTTGTTGTGAGCTGTGACTCCAGGGCACTTATACCCAAGGTGACAGAGTGAGACTCTGTCTCAAAAAAACAAAAACAAAAACAAAAACAAACACAACAAAGTGTTTTAAGTTGTTGGCCATACAGAGACACCAACAATGAAACTTCATTTATTTATTTTTAGAGACAGAGTCTCACTTTGTCAGCCTTGGTAGAGTGCTGTGGCGTCACAGCTCACTTCAACCTCCAGCTCTTGGGCTTAGACGATTCTCTTGCCCAAGCCTCCTGAGTAGCTGGGACTACAGGTACCTACCACAATGCCTGGCTATTTTTTGTTGTTGTTGCAGTTTGGTGTACCCACCATCCTTGGTATATGGGGCCGACACCCTACTCACTGAGCCACATGAAACCCCCCACAATGAAACTTTAAAGAAAAACTTTGCAATGGTAAAAAATTATTAGCTTTTACTTTATTTAGCTATTAAAATGGAAATAACGATGTCATCTCCTTCATAGAGCTGTTGTGCAGATTAAGCGAGCTAACATGCACAAAGCGTGCCTGGCACAGAGCGACAGAGACTACGTGCCTTACAGGTTGAGTCCCCGCTGTTCTCGCTGCTCTCAGGATGCAGAGTTTACACAGACGGAGTTTCTTTGGGGTGTGATAGTGTGGAAAGTAAGTAGGAAACTTAAGCTACATCTCTCAGCTCCACTCAATAAGCTAAAATGATCTCTTTAATTAAAAAAAGAAATCCTCCAAGGATTTTAGATCTGGGATCTTAACTACTGGAAGAAAGACAGAAGGTGATGTCCGTGGAGCCAGGGGAAAAGCTGTGTTGGCTTCTTTTTGTCATCTGACAGTTTTAAGGCTTAATGAGAAACCTTACTAGTTTTTCTCTTTGTTCTCTCCTTAGCTTTCCAAGTGAGTTAGGGCACGCTGAGGATACCACAGCCTGGCTCCCACATTCTATCAGAAGGCCACAGCAGAGAGAAGGGGCCCATACAACTAAAATAAACTACTAATTCTGGGATTTTGAAATCTAGAGTCTTGGCTCGGGCAGAATTCCCCAGTCTATACAAAGATACAGTACATTTTATTCCTTGTTCTGTTAGCCATTTTTTATGTACTAGAATATTTCTTCCTCCCCACTGAAGGTAATTATTTACATACCTATCCTATATGTATTTTGTTCCAGCCCTCCTCCTCCTCCTTCTTTTGGTATTATAGATAATTTCTTAAATTCAAACTCTAGTTTTTCACTGCTGGTGTGTAGGAAAGTGATGAGTTTTGTATAGTGATTTTATATCCTGCAACCTTGCTAATCCTGCTTAGTAGTGCCAATAGTTTTTCTTTTTTAGTTTCTTTGGAGTATTGTAATGTAATTTTTTAACAATCATGTCATCTGTGACCAAAGACTGCTTATTTCTCCTTTCTCATCTGTGTATCTTTTGTATCTTTTTCTTGTCTCATTGTATCGGGTAGCAACTTGAAGAGGAGGGAAGGAGTGTATCTTTGCTTTATTATTGCCCTGGGAGGTGAAGTGGGGGAAGCTCGCTGTCTCTGACCATCAAGTATGTTTGCTGTAGGTCATTTTGTGAATGCCCCTCTTTAGACTAAGAAAGTCCTCTTATAGTCCTTGCTTTTTTGAGAGTCACAGAACACACATGGTTTGTTACTTTAATCCCCAACTATCCAGAGATTTGATTTATAGTTATTCCTGTCAAGGCCAGGATGATTGGGAAATGGTGGAGAGAAAGCAGCTCATTCCACCCTTGAATCCTATGCTGACTCATCCCTGCGTCAGCTCTCTGCTGCCTTCAGCCTTCACCCCTTGCCGTGAAACCAGGGAGCTCTCGCAGCTGCGTTCAGCACAGAGGCAGCATGAGGTAGAGTGACGAACTCACTTTTAAATCTGAAGAGCTGCTACTTCTTGTCTATGTGGTCTGAGATGAATCACAAAGCCTCGTTTCTAAAATCAGGACCATAATTACCATAGAGAGCTGGGAAGATAGGTTGAAATGGTAATAATTCTAAAGTACTCTACAAATTTATCTTTTAGATGTTAAGTTAGTAGTGGGCAGGATCCATGCCAATTCATTTGTGTATCCCTTGAATGTAGTAAATGCTTAATATGTATCTAATTATTGTGTTACTTCTGAGATCTCACTGTTTGGTGTGGGTTGGCAGAGTCAGGCTCTGGGACTTCACACAAGTCACCAAAACTTCTTAACAAACAACTGGACTCTTTTGAGTGACTGAGTGAGGTGACCCAGGTGATCTCTGCAAAATATTGGCTCACGGTAAAGGCTCAGTAAATACAGGCTGTTATTTCATTTAGGTAGGATCTCGATTCGGGAACTGGAGAACTAGACGAGGAGCGCCGTGGGGTGTTTGGTTTATTTGTTTGTGGTTGGGGTTTGGTATCTCCTTGAGGAAGCGTTCTTGATAATGGAGGGCAAAAACAAGGAGAATGTCCACAGTGTGGACAGTTGGCCAGGACTTCCATCTGTACAGATTCACTAGAGTCCCCCTCGCCCAATGTCACCTAGACCACTAGGTGACACTGTTTACTCATCTATGCTGTTCCAGTTAGGACTTTCCACAAATCTTAATTCAAAAGTAGCATGTTCTGTTTGGGGAAGGCATGTTGGGAAAGAAGTGCCTTTAAAATGAAGTGCTGTGGCCAAATCTCCAGGTACCGTTAGGGGCCAATAGTCACCTCTGCTTATGTGACTCTATGGGGTATTTTCAAACTATTTTTAAACTGATTTTAAGTTCAATATACAATTTGTTTTTGCTTCTATTTAAGAAATGAAAGAAAATATGGACGATTCCTCCTCCCAAAACTTCACCAAATGAAAGGATAAAATAAAATGTCCTTGAATGTGGAGTTGAGTAGATGCTCTTGAATGTTTAAGTTTCCCCTTTACTCTTTAGAGATAGTTAATGAGGGCACAGACCAATAATAAATCAGCGGTGGAAGCGGCTTCTAGGCTAAGCTTAAATTGGGCCTTCACAGCTCATCAAAATTAGTCACTGCTGAGAGGAAACCAAGCACAGTGTGTCCGTTTGGACGTGGAGTTTGGAGACGCCCTCCTTGTTTTCCAGGTCAACTGTGTACGCTTCTGTTTCTGCACCGCTATACTGCTACGAACTCTCGGGAAGCGGTCATTCATCTGGGCACCACCCAGTTGAAACTTTTGATAATTCTCAACTGGCATATGTAACTTTGGGGTAGAAAAAAAAATCAAAATGAATTTCTTCTATTTTGTTTTCAGGCTATGAGCCGCAGGAAGCCTGTCATAGCAACCCAAGGATCAGGAAATCAAACATTCGTTCCTCTTGGAGTTTGGGGGTCTGCCATCTGGACTTACCATCACCTCTTCATTGTCTCTTATAACTTTCAAGTTGTCCTCTTAATGCTGCTTCTGTTTATAAGGTTAGAGTTTTTTTTTTTTGGTCCTTGGAAGTAAACAACCAAAATTCTCTAACAAATATTTTCAACTTCAGAATTTTCCTAAAGCGCCCCTTGCCTCTCTTGCTAATGAGCTCTGATTTTCTTTGCTTTTCTGTATGTCTGCTAGCACGTACCACCTTGAACTGGTGTGTAACAAACAGCTAAATATAGTCAGTTTCGGCAGTTAACTTTTGGATGACTGTCACAAGGCTCCCTAAAACTGGAATTGAACAGATTTAAAAGGAACAGGCAAACTCTTGTGCTGGAGAAGAGAAGATGTTTTCATGTGCTGTGAGCAGCAGTTACTATGATGCCTTCTATGTATTTACGGCCTGCTTTGTTTAAGTAACAGTAATAACTTTAATCATTGTTCGCTGAAGCACTGTTAAATACTCAGCACCCCTCTCTGAAATGGGACCTCTTCCAGAAAACTCTTTATGTGAAACCAACACTGTGTAATCAGCAGTTGTGTGAAGAGGTTTGGGGAGCGGACCAGATAACAGTAGCCTCTGTCTGCTCTGCACAGAAGGGCGGTGGCTGAAACACGGATCTTGTTGCTTGATTCCGTGCACAGCACCCGTGTCATCCGGGAGCTGCTCACTGGCGTCTGTGGCTCGCACGGTTCTCTGAGGAGGAAATGAGAGAAAAAGGTGGGAGGGAGGGAGGGAGAATGGGAATATGAATTTCTGGCTTCAGTGCATTTGCATTCTGGCTGTCTGGGGCATTCTCCGAAGTAGTGAATGCCAATTATACTGAGTGTGTCAAATTGTGTCGTGTTTTGTAAATCAAACAAATGTTCCCAGGAGGAAGGCGAAGGCCACCAAACCCATTTTATTTAGGATGCAACCTGAATGTAAAGCCAGGCCTCTTAGAGGGGCAACTGTGAGTTCAATCTGATTTTTTTTTCTTTTTTTGAGACAGAGTCTCACTTTGGTGCCCTCAGTAGAGTGTCGTGGTGTCACAGCTCACAGCAACCTCCAACTCTTGGGCTTAAGCGATTCTGTTGCCTCAGCCTCCCAAGTAGCTGGGACTGCAGGCGCCCGCAACAACACCTGGCTATTTTTTTGTGGCAGTTGTCATTGTTGTTTTAGCAGGCCCGGGCTGGGTTCGAACCCACCAGCCTTAGTGTATGTGGTCAGCGCTCTACCCACTGAGTACAGGCACCGACCCAGCTTATTTGATTTTGCAACATGTGCCTTGCACCTTCAATGCAAGCTTGTCAGAAGGACGGCAGGCTTTAATATAATGGTTTTATTTAAACAGTTAATATACTACTTGAGATGGCTAGAGCACATTTTTAGGAATGTTGAAGATCAAGAAACTGTTTTGAGGGACAAGAGTTGTAGGGCTCTTTTCAGGGAAAAGGAGAAACATTATAAGGTATGGCTGTGTCTTTCATCAAAACCCCTGCCGACCTTTACTAAACTCTAGCCAGGAAGCTATGTACTATCCACTGGGGAAACTCTAACAGCCTTGCTTCCAGAGGAGGATTTGTCCTTGCATGTTACATCTGAGCACTCTAGGCTGTCAGTGATACTTTAAGAAAGTAAGTTTCTCTTTCTGTAGCTGGACCCGTCCTTCTAAAGCACCTCCGAGAGCCTCCTCTCTGTGCTCCTCAAACGTTGGCTGCTTAGCCCTTGTTCACTAAGTGATGCCCGAGCTTGGTGGCAGCAGAGCCTTCCCCTCCTGGGGCTCCCTGCTGCCCTGTCCCCTCGCTCGCCGGCCAGATGGGATGCTGCCACTTACCCATGACATGGATTCGGCTCTCCCAGCCTTCGCAGGGATCTGTCATTCCCAATTCCTGGGAGGCCCTCAGGGACTCTCTTCTCCAAATCTGTCTCTTATCATTGGAATCCTATTCACCACAAAAGAAGCAGTTTCAATATTATCTTTTTCGAGCAGTTCTTCCTTTTTCTTCTCTGTCTTTAATCAGAAGTACTTTTTCTGTTTTCTTTACTTCATACCCTTCTGTAACGGCACTCGAACACCGCTTGGTTTCTTAGCTCCCTCTGAGAGCCGTACCTTTCCTGCAAGAGTGCGGCCTGTGTGGCGGGATTAGATAATCTACGCCTGCCCCAGACTTGCTCAGCATTGCGTACGGAATAGGTGGAGTAAATAAATGACCATCAGCACACGCACGCTCCTGTTGGACTGTTTGCAATAGTTGGGTCTAAGGGCTGATGATGAAAAATAACAATGTCAAAAAATAAAGTAATTGGGAGTATATTCCTTTGCATGGGTTTTGCTTCAATGATCTTTCTCAAGCGTTCACATTCTTTTGGATATGCCGGACACACAGTGGGTGCTCAGTCAACCAGCTCATCGCCGGCTGAATGCAGTATTCCAACACGCAAGGATGCACATCCAGGCAGAGACTTTTTAATCAGACAGTCCTCAAGTTATGAACTGGAGAATAATTTCTACAGGTTTACACAGAAACCAGAAAGCTTAAAAGGCAGAATGTGTTATTTCCATTCCTGATGCACATGGATCCATGGGCTGTTGACGGTAAAGAACGAGAGACATTCGCATGTGATAGGCCCATGAATTTTGAGCATGTATTGTACGCCGTGAACTCTGCTTGTGTGTTTCTGCGCATTCCTTCATTTAGTATTCCAACAATTACATTTGCATTTACTATGAATAATAAAATCAAATCTTAGAAAAATTAAATAAGTTTCTCAAAGACACATGGCTAATAAGTGTCAGAACAAGGATTTGAACCAGGGTGTGTATTTCAGACTCCTCTTTCTGTAAAGTTATGTCCCTCTAAAAGAGAAAATGGAATAAGATGGTGTCCCCTGGGCAGTGTGAGAATTCAGCCTAAACCTTTTGTTCTTAGTGCCTCCATTTTACAGATGAAAGAATTGGGGCCCAGAGATTATTAAGTGACCTTACCAGAATCCGAGAGCTAGTGAGATCTAGGTTTGGGCCCCAGACGCCTGGACTCCCCGTCTAGGAGGCTCCTAAGAGATGGTGGTGTGTTGTTGCACAGATTTGGACATGTACGAAGCAAGCCAGCTTCCCTTAAACATCCCCTCCCTTGGCAGTGAAAGCCAGAGAGAGGCAGCCGAGCTGACCCTTGGATGTCAGCACTGCTGTCAGCTTTGTAAGGGGTCTGACTGCCTCGCCTTCCCCTCATTGGATAATCCAGTAGTACTCATCTCAGTCTGGCACTGGTGTCACTTACTTACCCTGATATTTCTGAATCTCTGACCTAGCCAACCAAGGGTACAGAAGGTGGCCATTCATGCCCAGAGACTGAGGCATTTCCTCTCTGGTGGCTGACTTGTCCCTCCTGTAGGACAAGCATGGGCCGAGAGCTGGCCTGGGTACAGCTGAGAGTGTGCTTGCCTGGGTGGTGCCATTTGGAGGCTGCTCCTCCTCTCAGGGGGTACAGGTGTCTCTAAAATGTTGACAATGAAGTATTTCTTAGGGCTAAAGCATTTCCTTGGTTAAGGATGCTGAGCTTGTAGAAATAACACAATATAAATGAATAAATAACAACAGAAGCAGCAAAACCAGGCATTTGGAATCAGAAAGCGGGAGGACCAGGTGGCCAAGGGTCAGACCCAGAGTGAGTGTTGCCGCCTTCCCAGTCATGTAGGTGATGGCCCTGCTTGTAATCAACAAGTGGGATTCTGAGCACTCAGCTTTCCAGATGGTGAGATGGGATTTGAAGTCAGAAATAACTGTCTCTTACTTCTGGGAGATCGTGGAGAGCTACATAATCTGTTTGGACCTCAGTTTCTTCACCTGTGAAGTCTTATAAATCTTAGGGAACTGCTATGGAGATTAGGTTACACTGGACAATGCATCTGGAAACTGTATAGTATTAGTGCTACATAGGCACCTATTTCCCATTCATGACCAACTGACACGTTTAGGAGGCTTACATAAAATTGAAAATAGATTCTGAGAGAACGAACAAATTCAGTTATCTTTATATTCATATTACCTTTACAAAATTGGTTTTATTATAAGGTGGTGCCTGTAGCTCAAAGGAGTAGGGCACCAGCCCCATATGCCAGAGGTGGTGGGTTCAAACCCAACTCCTGCTAAAAACTGAAAAAATAAAATTGGTTTCATTATAAAGGGTGACTCTGGGTGAATGGGACATGGGTAGGGAGTTTCTTTGCTTGGCATGGATGGGAGGCAGGAGAAGAATAAAACGTCAGGAGCCAAAGCCTTATTTGAGGGAGGGTCGGAAAAGCCAGCCAATATGATGGCCATAGGTTGGGGCAGAGGTGAAGAGGAAGAAGCTGTGTGGCCCGGGGCTATCCTTTGGCAGGTGTCTGAGTAACTGGGGGTGGTCTTTCTCAGTTCCTGGGCTTTCAGGTTGCTAATATCAAAATTACTGTGGCAAGCCAGCAGCTTATAGATCTTATAGTTGTCAGATAATAGGCCCTCGTATCCCAGCAGCAGGAACACCGGGGACGGGGGAGAAGACTGAAATGAGATTTTACCTCTCTGTCTCTTCCAATTATGTTTCACACACCTATGACTTCTGTCTAGAGAGGTGAGGCTGGGTTGTATCTTACATTTTCAATTTCCGAGAGAAGCAAACCCGAGTTATCAGGGTGATTTTGCCTTTACATATAGGGTAACTCCCAATATCAGACAGATGCGAATATAAAGTAATAGTAATCATATGACATCTATGCTGTATTTTATACCTTTCTTGCTAGAGGATCAAATCAGGGTTAATAAAATCATAAAGCCTTAGGACTTTTTTTTTTTTGAGACAGGGTCACCTAGGCTGGAGTGCTGTGGCGTGATCAGAGTTCACTGCATCCTCAGAGTTCAGTAGCTGGGATCACAGGCCTAGCGCACCACTCCCAGCTAATTTTACTTTTTGTAGTGAGGGTCTTGCTATGTTGCCCAGTCTGGTGTCAAATTCTTGGGCTTAAGTGATCCTCTTGCCTTGACCAAGTGGTAAGATGATAGCCGCTATGCCTAGCCAATATCTTAGGATTTAAAAATAAATTAAAATATTTTCTGTCCCTTATACTTATTTAAAGAAAAATGGAATTCTCTTACATATGAAAGGAGATTACCTATGTCCCTATAAAACCCATTTCAATATTTTGCTACTCTTCCCATTGCATATTCGGCTTTAATTGGTATTAATTTTTTCCTAAATGAAGATAGAGACTAGCTTCCTGCCACACTTTCTGTGGATGACACTTTGTGTCATATTCATATTTGCATTCCTGTCACTCACCATTGTCCTTGGCACCAGGCAACTATTCAATTAGTGCTGTTGAATGAATGAAAAAGTGCATGTGTGAATGAATAATTCCTGATCTAATTTACTCTATTGGTATGCCCCCTTTTGAGAATAATTCCTTATCTAATTTACTCCGTTGGTATGCCCCCTTTTGAGAATAATCCTAGTTCTTTAATGTTTCATGAAAACTCTTCTTTCTTTTTGAACACCTGAACCTTGTAATTTGTTTTTTACTCAATCCTCTTTAAGTTTTTCTTGCTTCTCTTTGGTTTGAAGTCCAGAATTGGAGACCAGTGAAGTCTATCAGGTAAAAATGCTGAAACTCTTTCTCATTTATAGACTAGAGTAAAAAGCTTCAATTTTTAGAAGTTTGTGGCTATAAGTGACTCAGGTCTAGCAGGTGGGAGGCTTTAGGCCTTGAACTGCTTGAGTTGAAAGGAAATGAAGTGGTTTTTGTTCTTTTGTTTTGGGTCTTGTCAGGTTGTTTGTTTTGGTGTAACATGTAATGTGGTTAAAGCAAAAGTATTTATCTCTTAGAAATACTCAAGTATTTATAGATGGAATGTTACAATGTTTAGAGTTTGTTTTAAGAAAACACCAGGAAAGAAGAGGGGTGGGAAATGAAGGTGATAGAGATGAAAAGAGATATATTGATAATTACTAAATCTGGATTGTTATATTCTTTTCTCTACTTTTGTAATATATTTTTTCAGAACACAAAGTTAAGAAGAATATATCTATTTTTTTATTTAGAAAAATATATCTAGAGAAACTTAATCATGAGAGAAACAAAGATGCGGCCAGATGAAGGAGTCATGCCTGACATCACAGAGCTGGATAATGAGGAACCTGGACTGGAAGGCAAGTCTTCTACCCCTGCAGTCTCCCCCCAACACCTGCCATGGATGGGGACTGGTCCATGGCCTCTTAGGATTGGGGCTGCACAGCAGAAAGGGAGTGGTGGGCAAGCAAGGGAAGCTTCATCTGTATTTACAGCTGCTCCCCATTCACGTGGATCACAGCCTGAGCCCTACCTCCCGTCAGATCAGCAGCCCCAGATTCTCATGAGAGCAGGAGCCCTACTGCCAAAGAGGATCTAAGATTCTTATGAGAATCTAAGGTCACCCTCTACCTCCTGTTCATGGGGAAGCTGTCTTCCATGACACCAGTCTCTGCTGCCAAAAAGGTTGGGACCCACCATTCTTTCACCTAACCTCTCACCTGGTCTTTCCTTTTTATTTATTTATTTATTTTTGAGATAGAGTCTCACTGTCACCCTCAGTAGAGTGCCGTGGTGTTACAGCTCACAGCAACCTCAAACTCCTGGGCTTAAGTGATTCTCTTGCCTCAGCCTCCCAAATAGCTGGGACTACAGGCGCCCGCCACAACGCCCAGCTATTTTTTGTTACAGTTGTCATTATTGTTTAGCTGGCCCGGGCTGGATTCGAACCCACCAGCCTTGGTGTATGTGGCTGATGCTGTCACCACTACGCTACAGGCGCTGAGCTGAAATGCTCTTTCTAGTCAAACTATATATTAGTTCACCTTGTTGTGCTCTCTGTAGACTCCATTCATATCACCCTCACCCACCAATGGTAATGTTGATGTGCAAAGTCCATTTATGTTTCTAGTTAACTTCCAACCTAACTTAGTTTACTGTCCCTGTGAATTTAATAAGCACAAAGCTTCCCCCCTTCCAGGTACCTATCAAAAGAGAAAACAAGGTAGAAACAACTCTTTACAGCATTCTTAGGGACTAAAATAAAGGATCGCCAGAAACAGAACAGACAAATACATCCACGAGGAATTTCAACCCAAGAACAGTCACTAACCACGTTTAAACTGTTGATCAAGAAATTGTACACTACCGCAGAATCTAAATAATGTCCCAGAAGTAATTACTAATTTAAGTGTGTAATAAAATGATAAAATGCTTTGATAGGGCCCTGGCCTGCTGAGCTTCTGTGAAACATCAGCGCCTTGGCAGCCAGCCAAAGCCCAGAGTGGCCTCGAGTTTGAAATGTCTGTTTCATCAGAAGCCAGTGCTACCTCAGGAATTCACCAGTATCCAGAACACTCAGGGTTACATGGTTTTATCTACGCCACTTTTGAAAAAGAAAGAGCAAGCAACTCTTTGTTTGAAGGGAAGGAGTAGGGATTGGTCTGAGGAAGGGAGGGAATGAAGAAGTGCATGTGGATGGTGGGTGGTGGGGCCATAGAAGGAAATAGGGTAACTCCGTTTAGGTGGAACCCCAGGGCAAACACCATGAAATGGGTAACAGCAAATTGTCAGAGTCGGAGAGCTGGAGCCTTAAATCAGGTGAGGAGAGGCATGTCAGGCAGAGCCTAACCAGGAAGCCACCTCCCTGTTGGGACCCGGGGAGACCACACGTGAGGTGGTTCTATAAACCCACGAGTGCCATAAAGTTTTGGAGACACTAAAAAGGAATTTCTAAACTAGTGGGGAATTAAAGTAGGACTCACTTCTTTAAATAGGTTGCAAAACCGTTTTGAATGAGGGTTGATGCTTCCTCTATGTGATTTGTACTTCATTAGACAAGACATAGTGTTTTGTCAATTTCCCCCTAAATCAGAATCAATTCTCTTTGCTCATAAGGTGCATGTCATCAGCATAAAATGATTCTCCCCTCTCCTACTTTTTTGATTGTATCCCCCCAATTCCCAGGATGATTAAAAACCTTTAAAGAGGTTAATATTAACTATGGATTTCAATTTTAAACAAGTTTCTCAGTGAGAACCAGTTAGACATGAAAGCATACTTCCAAGCAAATTGTGTATTCATTTAAAGTTTAGGAAAGAAAAATAAAAACAAACTCTGCTCCACTCCCACCCAGCATGTAACCCTAGGTCACCACCCCTGGAACATTGTGCTTTTGAGCTTTTGACTGGATTTGCTTCTGAGGTTAAGAGAAGTGTGTGGCAGATGTGGGGAGGCAGTTGGGATGGGGGTGGGGTGTAGGGATGAAGGGGCTGCCAGATGTTGAGCGGGAGGTGGAGTGTGAGGATAAAAGCCTGCCAGATGTCTGCAGCACAGCATGCTGGGCACCTGCTCCCCATGATCTTCAGAAGATGATTTATATCACATCGGTAGGGTCTCATAAAGGTCCTCCCTCTCCCCAACACATACAGAACCCAGGGCTCCCAGAGCAATTTTCTGGATGGTCTCTTGCCTTAGATTATGTCTTTTTAAAAACTCAAGTTAAGGGTCATGTGAAAGAAAACACACAATCAACCAATACACTCATTTGTAAATAAAAGAGGGTGGGGGGGCCTTTACATGTAAACCTGTTGTTCTAAATTATAAAGACAATCACCTTTTATTTTCTATTTATGTTATCTTTCCAATAAGAAATGATTTGTGCTTTTGTCTCCCCACAATGGATTTAACAGATTTATTCATCAAGTTTTCTAAATTTAGATACCAAACTGATGTTTTTCTCCTACTGTTTAATTTTATTCTTAGCAGCACTTACATAAAGCCAAGCCGCGAAGGATATGGCAAAACTGCTAACTTGCTGTGACCTGGAAGGCACTGATAGAATAAGATCACAATAATGATGTGCCAGAGGGACTTAACACCACGTGCCCCAGTGACTTCTGTCTCTTGCTTTCAGTTTCCCCCACACTGCTCTGGCCGCGTGTTTCCTGCAGCTTTTAGGGGTCTAGGCTTTCTTTATGATGCCTGGACTAGACTCAGTTCTTAGGCTAACAGATGAACTACGTAAAAAAGAATGTGCATCTTATCATTCCTTGCATTTTAGGAAACTTTAGTGTTTTCTAGGACTAGAGTGGATTACGGCAGGTAAGATTCCTCTCTCAGATCTTGTTTGAATGACTTAGAGATAATAGTATGTGGGGACGTGGAAGGTTGAAGGGGAAGCAACAATTGTCCCAGTGGCCAGGCTGTTGGTTCACCTGCGTAAGGAACCACAGCCAGCAGTGCCAGTCACCGCTCCTCTATCCTGCAGTAGTGTCCACACATTCAGTAAATAGTTACTGAGCACCTAGTAGGTGCCACCCTGTTAAGTTCTGGGAATGCAGTGGTGACAAAGGTTTCTTCCCTCTGGGAACTCCCAGTGGGCTGGGGAAGATGGGCATTGAGCAGATAATTGCTGGCATGTTTATTTACAAAGGGTAAGTGCTGTAAGGGAAAAGAATAATGTATGCTCTGAGAATATAACAGAGGGGACTGTGACAGATGTCATCAGATAACCATGGTGTGAATTCTTCATGATGTGGCAAATTGCACCCTCTTTAGCATCAGCAGATAGCTGCTAGGTAAGGTGAGTCAGCATTAAAATATGGTGGTGTACGAATATTCTGTTGGCCAGTCTCCTCTTAAAGGCTACCAAGAAAATGAGAAAATCCTTTTAGCTGCTCTCTGGATTGTTCCAAGGTCAATCCCATAGTCAGAACTTGTCTTTACACTCAGGCCTTAGGTATAAGGGTCCGTTTTGATTAAATAAATTTTTTTAAAATAAAATTTTAATTTTAGAATAGTTTAGATTTATGGAAAATCTGTGACGATAGTATAGAGAGTTCCCACCTCACATATCCCACACTGAGTTTCCCCCATTAACATATTATGTTAGAATGGTACATTTGTCACAGTTAATGAACCAATACTGATACATTGCTATTAACTAAAGTTCATATTTTTATTCAGATTTCCTTAGTTTTCACCTAAAGTTCTTTTTGCTCCAGAATCCTGTTCAAGATATCACATTTCATTTGTCCATCAGGTCTCCTCGGGCTCCTCAGCTGTGACAGTTCCTCAGATTTTATTTTTGATGACCTTGATTCATCTGATGTTTTTCTCGATTTTAGACTGGGGTATGGGTGTTGGGGAGGAGAACTTCAGAGGGTAAGTGTCCTTCTCATAAGATATCTGCATGACCCGTCCCTGTTGGTGTTGATTTTAAAGACCAGCTGAGTGGTGTTCGCCAGATTTCTGTATGACAAAGTTACTTGCCTCTCCCCACCCCTTTTTACACTGTATGTTTTGGAAGTTCCCATGCACAGTCCGTACTTAAGGAGTTATTATTCACCTTTTTGAGTGTCTATATGAATTATTTAGCAATGTCCTGCATGGGAAGTTTGTCTGTTCTTCTTCTATTTCTTTATTTAGTCATTGATTATATCAGTATGGGCTCAAGGACACTTATTTTATACCCTGGGCTAGCATGCAATATTACATAGTTTTGTTTCTCAAATTGTTCTAGTTTTCACCATTGGGAGTTCTTTGAGTTGGCTCTTGTGCACACGAGGGTGTGTGTGTGTGTATGTGTCTGTGTGTGCGTGCATCTTGTTTTTACAAATTTTCCAGCACTTCCTTACTTTTTGGTACTACAAGATGGTCCGGGTTCGTCTTGTATGTTTCCTGCCACAGTCCCAGAATTAGCTGGTTTCTTTCATTGCAGAATGGTATTAGAAACTAAGATCTTTCTCGATGCCCCAGGTTTGCTTTTCACACTATAAATCGTGACAAGACAGGAGTGTGAGGTGGGGAATGAGTCCGCACTTCTGAGTCAGGCCAGGTATCTGCTTCCCATATTTCTCACTGACTACAGAACTTTCCCACCTAGAGGAGGGGCATGATATACCTACCTTGCAGGGTTGTTATGAGAATTAGAAAAAAAAGTACTTATAATGAGCCTGGAACACAGCATCTGTTTAAAAATTCATTTGTCTGGAGCAGGGTAGGTCCATGTGGGTGTCAGAATTGGCCAAACACCAAGGATAATAAATGTTTAATTTTTTTTAATTGCATAAGCAAAACCATATTATCCATGAAGGAAATAAAAAGGGGATCTTTGATTTACAGTCCTACTCCCCTAACACATGTTCCCTTTTAGTCCCTGTCACTATGTACTTACTTAAAAAAACATTTTCATCACATTGTCTATAATAAAAGAAATAACATTTTACTATATCATATATAATAATAATAAAATATCAGCACTTATTAGGTGCTTATTTTGTACTCAGCTTTTCACGGATTATTATAATCAGCATCATATATTGAAGAGACAGAGCACAGATAATTTAAGTACCTTCCCAGAGGGCATGCAGTGGAGTAGAGGGGAAGACAGGATTTGAACTCAGGTCTGTCTGATGCCGGAGCTTGAGACCTTCAATCATTGTTACATTTTCCCTTTTATGCAGATGCCCTAAGAGCCCCACAGTCATATGTGCACACGTATGTGTGTATTCATTCATTTGTTTCTTTTTTTTTTTTTTTTAGAGACAGAGTCTCACTTTGTCACCCTCGGTAGAGTGCTGTACTGTCACAGCTCACAGCAACCTCTAGCTCTCGGGCTTAGGTGATTCTCTTGCCTCAGCCTCCTGAGTAGCTGGGACTACAGGCACCCACCGCAACGTCCAGCTATTATTTTGTTGCAGTTTGGCCAGGTTCAAACCCACCACCCTTGGTATATGGGGCCAGCCCCCTACTACCTGGGCCACAGGCACAGCCCTGTATTCATTTCTTGATGCTGCATACACTGAATGTCTATTATGCTGAGGCACTGGATGATGCTGGTAATAAAAAATAACTTGCTCACAATCTTCCCTATTCTAAGGTGTTTCAGATTTGATAGGAGGCACCACACTGAGGCAAATAACCGTAGTGCAGCTCTACTGGAACTATGCAGATGCTGGTGGTCATTTGCTCGGTAATACTAGGGAGAGTTTGATGCAAGAGGTGACATTTGAACTGGGACTTGAAGAATGGGCCAGACTTAAATAGGTAGGTTTATGGATGCTAAAGGCCTTTCAGCCAAATGAAATGGCAAAATATCACATTGTTGAGACTTGTGGTAGACCAGATCACTAAATAGCAAGTAGGTATCTATTTTATTCTCTATTTAGGGAAGAGCATACTCCATTACCCCCACTGAGTTTGGGCTTGGCCTCATAACCTTCTTGGGTCAAAGGAATGTGGGTCGCGGTGGCATTCTAACACTTGTGGGTCCAGCCCTTAAAATAGGCACGCTAAGCTTCCGCCAGACCTTTCAAAGCTCTCTTCCTCTTTCTTCAGAATGATTTGTCAGCCACATAACAGACGCACAGACCTGTGTATAACTTATTCATAACAGAGTTGTTATGAATCCTTGAGATCTTTGGGGATGTTTGTTGTGCAGCATAATTTCAGGAAAACTCTGATTAACACAAAGCAAAAAGTCTGAGGAATATAAGGATAGGCCAAAGTAGAAGGAAATTTAATGGTCCAGCTTGGTGGCAGAATCACATGCGAGTCTGCACCTGTATGCAGGGAGGAAATTTAACTTCGGCCGTGACAGTCATGATGAGATCACCCAGACTTCACTGGAGTTTGGCTGGCAAAATGGCCACGATTATCTGACAGGCATTTTATAAAGGATTAATAAGAAAGCTACACCATAAGCACTTGGGATAAAAGCAAGGGATTTCCTCTATTTCTTCACCCTTTGAAGGGACCCAGCATGTACCAAGTCTAGAGTAAGCATTAGGGACATGGGCCTTCCCTCAGAGGACTTTACTATCAGTTCACTAAGCGAGGCGGATGTGAGCACAGGCCGTGCAAGGCAGTGCTTATAAAGACAGGCGCGGGATTGAGAGTGAAGAAGGAGTCTGATACTGTTTTAGCTTAGTGACATAAAGAATATATGTCAGGAAGAGGTTAACAGTGGCAACATGATGGGTATGATTAATTTATAAAAAGCCTGTCCTGGGCCAGGTATTTATTAAGGGTCCTCTATGCACCTTACTTCTTCATCTTCAAAGCCCAGTAACATAAATATACACTGCTGGTGGCTGAGAAGCCAATCGGGTGCTTAGCCCGAGGTAGAGCCCTGGCGGGAAGAAACAAAACATTTTAGAAGCGAAGGAGATGTGGAAGAAAACAGATCGGGTGGGTAAAAGACCGTGAAGGGGTAGCTTTTGGGGAGGGTCTGAGAGTATAAAACTGAAACCCAACGCTAGTTGCAGTGGCTGAGGATGAGTGGGTTAGAATACAAAGGCCTTTCCTTGGTCTCCATGCCTTGTGGGCCCGGGTTGGACCATGTCACTGCAATTTAGCACAAAGAGAACGTGTTGGCTCCTCTTGGGTGGGCTGCAGGGACTTTACGGTGAGCCCATCTGTTTATGGACTATGTCACCCCTGCCTCTTGCTTGCGAGTCATCTATACGTCGCCAAGCTAACAGAGTTTCTGTCTTTTTTTGCCTTAGCGCCATGCCCTTGGGTTATGTGTCTCCTTTATGATGGTTACTTGTACATTACATTTCCAGGGTGAATTCTGTGCCATGGAATAAATTTACAATCACAACTTCCCTCTGCCTTAAAGACGGATGAGGGGATATTCCTGTCCATTGTGCATGATTCTGAAAAACTTCTAGGATTCTCTTTAGTCTCCACTGAATCAACCATACTCTTGGCAGGGTGGGCAGAGAAATGCGGGGTCCCCCATTTGAGTTCTGACTGAGCACGGCTCTGACCTACCCTCCTGGTGTGACCACAGGAACCCTGCCTGCAGCTGGAAACCAGTCCCATAGGAAGCCATGCCACTTACGGAGCTACAAATGCATTTCACAAACATTTCTTGAACACTTGCTGTTTGGCAGGCCATGTGGTAGGCATAGCAGGGTCACAATATGAATGAGGCGGGGTTTCTCTCCTTCAGGGGGGTTTACAGTTTAGTGGAGAAGATAGGTGGGTATGGAAGCAACGTGAGGACGTGGGAGGCTGAGTGGAGGGACAAGTCTGAGCCACCTGCCTCTGGGTTCCAGATGGGATCACAGGGCACTGGAAATCCTGTCCTGGCCACATGGAGACCCAGAAGCAGGCCTGACAGAGGGTACTGGTTTAAAAGTTTATGTTGCCAGGGTGTGTGTGTGTGTGGGAGGTGATGGTCAAAGCTGAACCCCCCTAGTCTGGTCTGGATAAAAGGGCCCCTATTTAAGACCAGGCTTCAGTATCTTTTCTAATTAGTTTTATTTTACTTCCAGAGACACTGTCTGGCTCCTAGCACAGTCCTCACATGTGGGGTGAAGGTGGGATGATTGCAGTGGGCCTCAGACCAGAACCGAGTAGGTCTGTACTTTCAGTAACAAAACTAGCAGTGACGATGGCTGGTTTCTCTCTGAACAAAAATGGAACCAGCTCTCCTTTCTTGTACCCAGACATTAGATTCCTTTCAGCTTCAGGGAGCGCTTGTGAAAAGCATTCTGGAGATCTGGTAGCCAAATGCCTCTTGCTAACAGTACATATGTTTTCTTCTGTGGATGAGTTTTGGAAGTCAGGCTTGGGAACCAGGCATCTAGGCTGGGAAAACAGACAGGGACCCAGGCAGCAGCTGTTTCCAATGTGCTCAGCGACTACGTATAGAGTGCGGAGAGAGCACATCGTATTCGGGAGGGTCATCAAATATGCATGTGAGTGTGGTGAGAGCAACACTGTACAGACGGAGCTGCCCACACAATGGAAACCTCGCAATGCTGCCAAACCGTGTGGCTGCGCGTCCCGGAGAGCCGCAGCCCGACTGTCTCCTTGGAGTCGGCTCCAGGGTCTTCTGATCACCATCCCCTACTTTCCCCACACGGTTAATGCACAGCACTGATGGAATTGTGATAGCTGCCAACTTCCGGCGAGAACTCAGCCTGTCCCTAGAGCCAGGACGAGTAGACCTTCAGAGATAGGCAGTAAACGGCATCACGACCAAAACTAGGTGAGCTGAGCAATCTTGTACACTCAGGTAGTGCACACCTGAAGCAGTGGCTCCTTTCGAAAGATAAACTTAAATTTTTTTTTGGTAAATAGATGTAGAGTTAACAGAAAACTTGCAGAGAGTATAGAGAATTCTCTTACCTCTCAACCCGTTTCAGCATTCCCATTGTTATCTTACATTATCTGGGTACATTTGTGGAAAGTAAGAGACCAATACTGGTGCATTATTTGAAACTTAGTTCTCGACTTCCCGCGGGTTTCAGCACTTTTCCCCCAAACGTCTTGTTTTTCTGTTCCAGTCCAGGATACATATTCCATGTATTTGTCATATTTCCTTAGTTCCTTCTGGTCTATGCCAGTTCCTCAGGCTGTCTTTGTTTTTCATGACCTCGACTCTTTTGAGGAGTAGTAGAGAGTTATTTTTAGAATTTTAAAAAATCTCTTTTAACATGAGGGCTGATCATCCCTTGTGCTTACTGTCTGGAAAGGCAACAGAGCTAATCCTGCTGGCCCCCACAGGACAGATGGCCTGCACGAGGAGCCTGGAACCGCTTCTCAAGCTGACTGTCCACTCACAGGGAGAAGGAGCCCTGAATACACAGGGGGCCCAGTCCACTGGAGGGCAGCTCCTTCGGTCAGTGGTCTAACTTCACCACACGTTAGAAGCACCTGGGGAGCTTTTAAAAACACTGACTCCCAGACCCCACCCAGACCAATTACCTCTGAATTTCTGGGGCTGTGCGGCAGGCATGGATAGTGGTAATAGCATGACAGGTGATTCTACGGACAGCAGCACTGGGACTGCAGACGTAAGTGGTAATCGAGAACGTATTTGCCTACGTGTTCTCTCTAGATACTGCATGGAAAAGGCGTAGGCCCTGGGTATGCAAATTCATTGACGATTTGGGATTTGGAATCCTGAAAGAGTCTCTTTATCATAAATTTAACCGATAGTATCATTTTATTTACTAACTTTTCTTAACTAGCTTGAAAACCGAGTGCTAAGCAGTAGATTTGTTTCTTTAATCATCTGATTTGGGGCTAAAAACAAGCGAATTGGGAAACCCTGTTGCTCCCTGAATATCCTAATTTCAGCTCTAGTGACCAGAGCTGGCCACTTGGAGGTAGAATCCATTGCTCAGTTAAAAACACTAAACTGGGAGTTGGGAAACAGAATTGTCGTCTCAGGGCTTTAGATGCTCACTGGCCGTTGGAGGATCAAGTCACTTAATTTGTCTGGGATCTCAGGGCACTAATCAGATAAATAAAGGGTTTGAATTAGATCACCCCTGAGATCTCATCTGGCTCTAAAAGACTGCCTTTGAAATGCCAGTTAGGCACTTATTCAGTGTTGGACCTTGAGTGAGCCACTGGACTTTGCCAGGTCCACTTTCCCCCCTGTTAAATGGGGATGGGGAGACCATTCTCCTGAAGTGCTGCACGGTTCTGGCTGGACTGTTCTCTGAAAACACGGAGGCTTCTCCCTCTCGATTGCATTACCACCATGTGTCCTTGCCAGGCCATGCAAGGACCTCGTAAGAACCTAATCAATATTTGTGGGTTGAGCAAATGCCAAATTGTGGAGATCAAGCCTTATTCAACAGAGCAGAGGATCTCACTGGAGGGGCTTCCATTAGAAGGAGCTTTAGAAATTGTGACTGTCCCCGACCAATTAAATTAGAATCTGTGGGATGGGATCCAGGTGGCGGGTTTTGTTTTGCTTGTTTTTTTCTCAGGTTCCCAGGTGATCCCAAGGTGCCGCTGAAGTTGAGAGGTGCTGTCCTAAGTGGGCCGGTTTCGCTTGCTTGGTAAGTTACAGAACTAGAACGTGGCTCAAATATTAAAGACTTCCCAGTCCTTGCAGGACTTGTGTTGTATTTTTGCTTCTCTCTTCATCTGCCACACACACAGCGCAGGCCTGGCACATGGCAGGAACTTCAATGTGTATTTGTCGAATTGGATGGAACTAAAAAATAAATTTCCAGATTGCCCTTTCCTCCCTCATCTGTTTTACTCGAGATGTGAAAATAAGTGCAAAGCAGGTTGTCAAGAATTCTAACTCACATTTCTTATTCTCGTCGAAACACGGGGTGCGGCAGTTTAGGGTTCGTACAATTTAATAGGCCCGGTCTGAGAAAGAGCCCCCTTCCTCATCCCAAGCCTGCCCGGCGTCTTCTAGCCTGTGCAGTCCCCTAGTCTGGCAGCTGACCGGAGCCTGGAACTGGGAGCGCCTCAGTGTGGGGCACTGGCTTTGTGGTCCTGGGGTTGCTGCTACTAGTCCAGCGTCTGTCACCACCTCAGGGGGTTTCATCCACCAGCCGAAAGGCACCTGATGTGATCTCCACATTCTCTCTGGCTCCCAGTGCTTTATCCATCCTCACATTTAAAACATTTTTTAAAAGATCCTGAGATGCTCTTCTTATTAATACAGGTGCTTACTTAGTTCCAGATAAATACAGGAACCCCCCCTTTTGAATGTGTTGTAGCTTTATATGAAGCTAATGGAGCAAGGCAATGCTCAAACGTCAAATTAGACTGCACAGCTCTGTAATCACTCAGACTGACATGGCATAAAAGGATAATTAGTAGTTCATTACATGGAACATTGTTTGTTCAGCTAAATTGATTTCTCAGCTGCCCATGTTTTCTGTTTACTTAGTAAGCGCGCCACTGCACATTTTTATTTGAGAGCTAGGAAATCCCTTTCCCTGAAAAAAATTTTTTTTGATCAGTACAGTTTTAAAATATAATTTGCCTGAGCTGGGTGAACCTCTGAATGACATACAGGTGTACGGTAACAATCGTGAGTGTGGATTGATGCATGAAACATAAAACCGGCCGTGGTTAGAGACCTGCACAACTCCACCAAAAGGCCGGAACATCCCGGGTGGCTTTGTACCTGGAAATGCTTTTGTGGCTGTTTGCTTTTCAACTTGAGAGTGAACTCCCCTCTCAGAAAGGGGTGGGGGTGAGAAAGAAATTGAAGAGATACCTAATCCTTTCTGTTCAAAGGGGAAAATTTCCAGCAAAGTTTTCTTAAAGCCTTCATGTTGCCTGTTAACACCAATATAAAGAAAACAGTGGCTGTTTTAGGATTTCCTGCCACCCTGCTCACCATCAGCAGGATTTAGAAAAAAAGGCTAAATGGTGCCTTCAAAACTTTCTGAACTTGCTACCTTATAAAGATAATGTGAATTTCTAGGTTGGGGTAGCACAGCTATCCATAGCACACCCCTTGGGCTGTTCCCATGCCCTTTGAACTTCTCCTGTCTAGGGCTTAAGGCATTCACATAGAATTTGCTGGAGAAACATCATTCAAACATCATTTGGATGTATAGGCCTGGACGACATCAGCATTTGCCTCCTACCATGTAAGTCAACTCGACTTTGCCATTGGTTTCCTTAGCTGTGCTTGGCCAAGAGGTTAATCTGTTGCTCTAAATGACACCTGGGACTTTTGACAGTCACAAAGAAGAGAGAAGCCAGTTCCACAGTAAGCTTAAGCTGTTGGCACACGATGAAATAGAAATCCAGGTAGCATGTCAAGCTGAGCATTCTACTATAAAGACGTTTGTTTCCCAAAAGATTCTCAACATTAACTAGGTTTTGTTGGTCCTTAAAGGAAGGAACTTAGAAATTTGCCTTTTGAAATTAAACATTTTCTTTTTCTTTTTTTTGAGATCAAGTCTCACTCTGTTGCCCTGGGTAGAGTGCCATGGCATCATAGCTCACAGCAACCTCAAAATCCTGGGTTCAAGCAATCCTCTCATCTCAGCCTTCTGAGTAACTGGGACTACAGGTGCCCATCACAATGCCTGACTAGTTTTTTCTATTTTTAGTAGAGATGGGGTCTCACTCTTGCTCAGGTTGGTCTCAAACTCCTGAGCTCAAAAAAATCCACCAGCCTCATTCATTTCATCCTCTGTTTGTGGAGGAAGGATATTAAATAGAGAAGGAGGACCAAGGTGAAGAGAGGGCAAAGCCTTTTTGAGGTTGGGCGAAGAAAAGCTCAGTGGCTCCCTCTGGTTAGTATTCTTTCAAAATCCATGCAGGCAGCTGGGGTGCATGCCATTGGAAATACTATATTAAATTCCCCTACAACCAAGTTGTGGGTTTCTTTCCTTGGCCCATTAGAACATTAGAAGGCTTGTGTAACATACACACAACATGCTGAGCAGGTGACTCTCAGTTACCAATATTAACTGGAGCAAATAGAGCCTGCATGAATGAAATCCATAACTAATCCCCAAGGCTCGCCAGGGCCTTTTGATTTAATCTCCTTCCCTAGCAACATTGTTTGGTCCTGGACTCAGAAGAAGAGAATACTGACCTTTGAAGAGATCCTGGGGATATTATAGTTGTATTCTCATCACACAATGACCCAGTAGAAACTTCGAAACAGAATTTCAAAGCTTTTTCTGTAAGAAGTAATTTTGGGGTCTGACCATTCTCTTTTAGGCTTTGAATATGGAAACCAGTCAGTATAAAGAGCAGTGGTTACCCTGTGTGAAGGGGGAAACTGTTCTGGCTAAAACAATAAAAATAATGAATGGAAATAACTGCCATAGACGGAGGTCCTACTATGTGCCTGGCACTATGCTGTGTGTTTTATGCTGCCACTGTGGTCCCTTCCTTCCAACTCTGATTGCAGCCTTCCTTTACCTTCTCGGGCTAGTTCTAGAGCCTTAGTTTAAGGCTTTAGTTTAAGTTTAAGGAAGGTACCAACACAAGACCTCCCCTTCTTTCTGAGCACTGTCTGGCCCTGCATGTTTGCTGGATGCTGTCCACTTGTTTTCTGTCTGAATATTCTGCTCATCTCCTGGCTTTTCATGGCCAGGGCTTAGCCCCTCTGATTCCCTTTTGTTAACCCCTATCTTCTCCCTCCTGTCACTGTTTTCCTCAAGTCCTGGTGATCAGATTGGCTATTATTGGCATTCCTGTCCCCAGTCCCCACACCAATGCTGGAATAGACAGCCCAATTCCTATGGCAATGTTCACAAGGCGGGATTTATGTAGGCACTCCTTCCAAAGTGCTCATGTGGTGATTTTATTAAAGTTCTGCTATCAGAACTATATTATTGGATAGCATGTTATAATTCTGTTTTCACTAACTCTCCTTGGCTGCTAAAGAGACTCAGATGTCTTTTAGGGCAAGCCCTGGGCTCCAGACACCTGTCCCCTCTACAGACTCCCCTCAGCTCTCTCATATTGGCCCAGGACACAGGGTTCAGGTGTGTTCAGATGCCTCCTTGATTCCCAGTTGGTTGCCTTTGTTGTTGTCACTTAGCTTCTATGATATGAAAATCTACTCATTTTCCTCCTGTCTTACTATTTGTTTCTTTTCCTCCTCTTCCCAGCCTCTAAGGCAGTGGTTCTCAACCTGTGGGTTGGGACCCACAGGAACTGTATTAAAGGGCTGTGGCATTAGGAAGGTTGAGAACCACTGCTCTGAGGGTTGACGAAGCCAGAGCTTAGTCTTAGGCTACTCTTTTCTTTCCTTTTTTTTTTTTTAAATATATATATATTTACAACACAATGGGCTTATATTTAATATAGTATTTCTTATCATAGAGATTTTCATCAGTTAATATAAAGTTTATTTCTTTTTCAAATCAGATCTCTTCATTTCAATGTTAATATAAGGATTTTGTTTCTACATTAAATCTTTTTTCTATTTCAATATTAGATATACTGAATACATCTTCCTAAATGTTTTTTACCCAGACATAAATGTTTCAATTTTTGGCTATGTGATATCTAAATACCATATTAACTTGAGTGATAAAACAAAAATATAATAAAAATAAGGAGAAAAGACTTTTCAACAATTCAGGAGACAGTGATTGTAACTTAACAGTGAAAATGTCCTTGAATTCTGGGCAAAGCTTCCTTCTTCCGTTTCATGTGCTTTGAAAATCCTAAAACTATGAATTACTTATGTAAATTTCACCCATCTTACTTCTTCAACCCCCTTTCTAACCAGCACACATAAAGTATAGGCTGAATTATCTAGTGCATAACTTGTAAAGAAAACATGTTTTCCCATGTATGTATCAATTTGTTCCCATTTTAAGGAAAACAACAAAGAATATGAAACTCTCCTATTTACTGTTTCTTGGAACTTTCAGACACCAAAGTTTATGTTTAGTGTCAACAGCCAAAAAGTTTTTAGGGCAAGGTTTGATTCAGGAGATCCTTCAAAGTTACGTCTGTCCATTTTTCTTCTGAGCATCTCTCCCCAAGCAAGCACAGAAGCCTGTGATGCTGAGAACTGCCCCCAACGGCAGAGCCTGGCATCTCCAGCCCCACTGCTCCGACAACAGGCAACACCAACAGCAGTGAGGTGAGGACTACGATCAACTGTGTTGAACCTGTAGTCATGATGTTGGCATCTTGAGGGCTGAAGGTTACAAAGAAATGGTTTATATATATAATAATTCTATCGGGCTTGAAATTTTTCCTTTTCTGGAGCTCCAGGTTGGCTGTTAAGTTTGAGAGGTTCCACGTGTCACAGCCTTCCAGGAAGCAGCCATTACAGGAATCTTTTTAAAAATAGTTTTGTTTCCTTCCCTTCTCCCCCTAGGTGCTCTCCGTCAGCCCCAGGGTCTCAAATCCCATCTGTACACACCAACATCCCCACTTACAGTGTCTCTAGCTTTGACTTTTCTTGTGCTTCAGACTCATGTAGTCAAATGCCTAATCAACGTCTTAGGGATCCTTTCTTTCTTGCAAACAGTTTACTCTTTCCTACCCCTCTAAGTTAATAGCTGCATCCAGTTGCTAAGGCTGAAAACCTAGGAATCATCATGTTTCGTTCTCTTTTCCTTACCGCACATCCAATCCCGTTTTGAGTCCTGGTGGTTCTCTACTCAACACACATTTCCTATGTGCTGCTTTTTGTCTGATTCTAGGCCACCATCTTCTCCCCAGTAAACTGTGGTAATAGGATCTGACTAATTTTCCTTGCTTCTGTTCTTGCCCTTCTGTCTGCTCCTCGCAGTAGGCAGAGTGCTCTCTACAGAACAGAAATCAAGATCGTCTCACCTCCCAGTGTCAGCCTCCTGTGGTCGTCTCCTGACTTGGAATAACATCTGAACTCCTTCATGCGGTCCAAGGCCCCAGCTGGTCTAACCCGTCCCACTTGCTGATATTATTTCATGCCTTTTCTGCCACTGCCCTGGAATGGCCAGGTTTCTGCCCTGGTAAACCTCTTCTATTTCCCAGGCTTTGCTTCTCTGTCTGGAATGCTCTCCCCCATCTTTGCCTGACTGCCTCCGCTTTGCAGGTAAGGTCGCAACTCAAATGTCACCTGTCCTGAGTCCCATCTGTGGTCACTCTCCATCAAATTATTCTCTTTTATTTCCTCTCTAGAATGAATCACTACTTGACATTCTAAAAATTTTTTTTGATTGTTTTCTTCACAGCTGTGTCTCCTGTGCCTGGAACAATGCCTGGCAAGTAAGAGATGGCCAGTAAATACCTGTTGAATGATAGAGTCCAGAATTGTCGTCTAGACCAAGGAAGGGTTCCAACTTGCACCCGTTTATGCTCGTTTCTCTGCCTTTGTCTTCGGCGCAGTCAGAAACTCCACTTTCATGTCCTGCTGACCTCCAGCTGTTTATCTTCCAGTGCCTTTGGAGCTGGTGTTCCCAGGCCCGGTTCACCTGGCCTTGTCTTGTTTTGCACAGCCAAGGGAACTATGATGTCTCACCCCTCAGTCAACAAAGCTGAATCACAACAGCTTCACCCACCAGTATGTCATTTGAATCAACAGCTTTTATCCGTGCTCTAAGCTCCACCCGCTTGAATCATTGGGTCTCACATATGACTTGAATTTGGTTTGTCAAGGTCTCCCTCTCTCTCTGATGCTGGCCTAAAGCACCAGGGCTTGCTTCAGATGCTCTAGGGCTAGTTGCTACCCTATGTTCTGGAGAAACAGGGCATTCAGAGGAAGCAGTGTGAAGTTCAACTCCAACAGAGGTAAAAGAAGGCAGGTTAACTTTTCAACTCAAGTGCAATTTCCATTGCAGTCACATTCAGCGGATATCCACCACCACTTCCCCAAGGCATTAGTGAATCAGAAGTCGGTTTCTCTGGATCCTTCCTGGGGCAGAGCAACCACACGGCTAAATATATAACAGCCCATCCAGCTGCAAAAACTGGTGGTGATGCAAACCAAGGAAAGCAAAATTTATAAGATTCCCCATTTGAGATATAATGTAGATGAACGGATATGGAAAAGGAAGTATAATGGAAGCCTTAGAATTAAAAGGGAATTCCACTTTTATGTCTTAGATATTGGCTAAGATAGTAAGTGTGAGTACATGAGTATAAATAATTTGCATATATCTATACTCCAATTATAGGTTTATAGATGATATATGGCATATATAGGTGATATTTATATTTTAATGAAAAGTTATAAAATGAGTAAAATTTGTTCAAGACCCTAGAATAACTCCTTTGGTTAGGAGGATGATTAGTCCAGGAGCTCATCCAGATGTATATGTACAAACATAGTGTTAGTTCTGTAACATTTCAATCTGCCAAGCTAATATATAAGCACATATTTTTCTTTTGAAAGATGTATTATTCTGTGCCAAATAAATCAAAGCAGTCTTACTGAATAATTTACATCTGACAGATAAATAAAATTGGATCCCACACGCGCACACACACACACACACACACACACACACACACAGATGTATTACCTATTAAAATCCAACTTGGGAACAGAACTAACTCCGTTATGCAATGCTAAACATAAAAATAGGTGCTTATATAGTAGTAAGGTAAAATAAAATTTATTTAAAAAAGTTATATGCCATAATTCATAGTTTAACAGTTCTGCTGTTGATGGACATTTAGGAATAATATATGATTATAAACAATGTTTATGTTTGTACCCATGTGAAAATGTTTCTATAGGTCTCAATTCTTAGTGAAATTGCTGTTTTAAAGGGATTACACATTTTGATTACTAGATATTGTGAGATTTAAGCTCCAATTAACACTGCATGACAATGTTCATACCCTTATGCTCTCTTACTACTGAGCTAAGTTTTTGCTTATTTGATGAGTGAACACAATTTCCTATGATTTTATTTTATTTTTTACAGTTTTATTGAAATAGAATTGACATATATTAAACTTGGCTTGTTACATTATTACGTGTGTGTGTGTGTGTGAGAGAGAGAGAGAGAGAGACAGAGAGAGACAGAGACGGAGAGAGAGAGAGAGAAGCCGTCACCACACCAAGGTAAACATTATTATAACCTCTCAGGGTACCTTGTGTTGCCTTTTCTAATTCTTTGCCACCTTCCTATCCCCTCCTTACACTGTCCCCAGGCAACCACTGATCTGTTTTCTGTCACTATTCTGTTTTCTGGTCTTTTCTGTAAATGAAATCAAACAATATGTTTTCTTTTTAGTCTGGCTTCTTCCCTTCAGCATGATGTTGTGTGTACTAGCTTATGTTTTTTTCATTGCAAAGTAGCATCCCATTGTATGGATATACTGCAATTTATTTCCCATTCACCTATCCATGGATATCTGGGTTGTTTTCCAATCTCTTGCTTATCAGAATTGTGTGTGCACACACTGATTTTTCTCTCGGGTACCTAGGAGTGGAAGGGCTGGGTCGTATGGTAGATGTATATTGAACTTTTGAAGAAACTGTCAGTTTCCCACAGTCAGAGTTCCAGTTGCTCCGTATCCTGACACACGTCCTTCACATTTAAGCTACTCTAGTGGACGTGTAATGGTATCTCACTGTCATTTTAATTTGCATTTCTCTAATGACTAATGATGTTGAACATCTTTTCAGATGCTTATTTGCCTTCTTTGGTGATGCATCTCTTTAAATTTTTGTATCTGTTTAAATCTTTTGTGCATTGTGTTATTTCTTTGTTTGTCTTCTAATTATTGAGTCGTCACAATCCTTTATATATTCCAGGTGCAAGTTCTCTTTTGGATCTGTATTCTGCAATCATTTCTTCTAGTCTGTAGCTTGCCTTCTCTTCTCCCTAATTGTCTTTTGAAGGGCAAATGTTCTTATCTTTGATAGACTTCACTTTATTGATTTTTTTTTTCTTTTATAGGTTGAGATTCTGTACTATGTTTAAAAAATCTTTGCGTGGTTCAGGGTTATTTGCTGGCTTTGAAGGTGGAGGAAGGAGGCTGTGATCTAAGGGATTCGGAAGCTGCTCTAGCTGGGAAGGTCAGGAAAATGGATTCACCCCTTGTGTTTCCAGAAAGGAAAGCAGCTCTGTCCGCATCTTAATTTTACACTAGTGAGACCCGTGTCAGACTTCTAACCTATAGAACTGTAAGGGAATAAGTTTATGTTGTTATAAGCCATAAAACTCATATAGTTTTTTCAAAAATACAGTTTTCTTTACCAGTGTATAGAAATAAAATTTATTTTTGTGTATTGACCATATATCCTTTTATCATGCTAAACTTGTCAGTTCTGGTAGATGTTTTTCTAAATTTCTTTCCAGTATGGATGAGTTTTACTTCTTTTTCTTTATTAGTTGTATTGTCCAGAATCTCCAGTGTGAGATTCTCAAGAGTGAGCATGTTGATCTTGTTTCTGATCTTTGAGGAAAGTATTCAGTCTCCCACCATTAAATATGATCTTAGCTACAGGTTTTTCACAGACACCCTTTATCAATTTGAGAAATCCTCTTTCATTTTCAGTTTCTGAGAGTTTTATATTAAGAATAGATGTTGCGGCTTGATGCTGTAGCACAGTGGTTACAGTGCGGGCCATATGTACCGAGGCTGGCTGGTTCGAACCGGCCTGGGCCACCTACATAACAACGAAAAAGTAGCTGTGCATTGTGGTGGGCGCCTATAGTCCCAGCTACTCAGAGGCTGGGGCCAGAGAATTGCTGGAGCCCAAGAGCTTGAGGTTGCTGTGAGCTATGACACCACAGCACTCTATCCAGGGTGACAGAGTGGGACACTGTATCAAAAAAAAAAAAAGGATAATTTCCATGTCAGAACTTATGTTAATTTTCTGGGGATAGAGACATTCTCATGAGAAGATGCCTCAGAGTCCACGAAAGCTCATCAGACGCGCAGATGGATGGCCGGGAAAAGACCAAAAAACGTGAGTACTTTTCTTTCCAGTGTAGCCAGTTGTATTATTTAGCTAGGTCGTGCGTTGGCAACAAAGGCCCCGACGTCTGAGTAGTTCCCCAGAGTAGCCTTTCACTCGTGCACTGTGTCTGCTGTGGCCGCAGCTCTGCCACACGCCTTCTTCACTCAGGGCCCCAGGCTGAACAGGTTATCATTTCTGCGGAGACCACTGCTGGCCACCGTGCCGCCCGCGGGCTCCCAGCTTCTGCCTGGAAATGGCATCTCTCCACACTTCTCACCGGCCAACGCAGCTCACCTGGGTGCGTCTGAATTCAACGGGCCGAGTAGGTATGACCAGCCCGCGGAGAGGGGCGGCGACCGTCGAGCAGCCCGCGGTCCACCGGCCACTCCTCCGCGGTCCGTGCGCTCAGCCTTAAGGCTGCGTCTTCCAGGAGAATCTCGGGACTCTACAATGATTCTGGAGACCTAGGAACGGGGCACAGGAATAAAGAGAATGTTCTAAAAGAAGCTTGGATCACAGGGGAAAAGTCAAATTCAAGATAAATCTGAGCGAGGACTTTTAATTCAGCCATATACCAAATGGGGCAGTTGGTAGGAATGGCTGTAAAAAAATCACTAAATTTTATTTTTCTATGCAGTTGATATTATCAAATGCTTGTCACGACTAGGCTATTACAGTGACTTTTTTAAAAGAAGAAAAATGAAAAGATTTTGATCTAATGTCATCTTTATTTCAGAAAAAAGATAAGAACACTAATCGTTAAGACTGACAACGAATTAATTTCTAGTTGCATTGAGAGGAAAAAAATTAACAGACTAACAAAATTATAACCTTAACATGATTGAACTCATTACTCCTGAAATGTGGTGCAGATACTTTGTGCTGGTTTTTTTAGTTTGTTTATAGAACTGGAAATGACTTTAGCATGTTGATATTTTATCAAATTAAAATTAATAGCATTATGTTTTGAGAATCAAAATGTAAATGTAATATAAGTGCCATCATATAGGTTAAAGTGCACAAGTGCACATTTAAAAAACAAAGTAATACATATCAAAATTTCAAGCAATATGAAAAATACAGAGGAAGAAAATTCTTTCTTTCTTTGTATCCTTAGAACTCTCTCACATAGCATTTGGTGAACAGTGCTTCCGTTAAACCTATGTGCATATACAGAGATTGACAGATGAATCGGTAGGCATGAGAATAGACTGATATGTATATATACAGAAATAATTTTATAAGAATCAGATCACCCTCTACCACCTGGTAAAAGTCCATTTAATTTTATTTCAATTGACTAGAATTTGAAATGCAAGAGTGCAAGAGTTTTGAATTTTTGATAAAAGTTTTTCTCCTCAAGAGATATTACCTCTTTAAAGAGCCTAAGCTTAAAGAAAGATTTTGAAAATCATTAAGACATTAGCAAAATTACTTTTTTTTTTTTTTTTGTAGAGACAGAGTCTCACTTTATTGACCTCTGTAGAGTACTGTTCTGTCACAGCTCACAGCAACCACCAACTCCTGGGCTTAGGCTATTCTCTTGCCTCAGCCTCCCGAGTAGCTGGGACTATAGGTGCCTGCCACGACGCCCGGCTATTTTTTTGTTACAGTTTGGCCAGGGTTGGGTTTGAACCCGCCACCCTTGGGGCCGGCGCCCTACTCATTGAGCTACAGAAACCACCCTAGCAAAATTAATTGTAGAGTGGAAATTTTCCATTTTTGACACTACTGACTGATTTTCTGCTATGAAGGATAAAGCCTTTAATATCTTACCTTTCCATTCTTCCTCTCTTTACTTCACCTCTTTTTTTTGTCCTGACTTTAATTTTAACATAATTTCAGACTCACTCCAATGTTGTAAGAATAGCAAAAGACATTTCTGTATCTTTACCCAAATTCACCAGTTTTCAATATTTTGCCTCATTTTTGTTATTTTCCCTATTTTATAGAAATGCATATCCATTTTTTCTGAACTATATTTGATACATAGATAAGTATGTATTTCCAAAAAACAGGGACACAATCTGAAGTAATCACAGTACAGTTTTCAAAACCAGGAAACTTAACATTGATACGATACTGCTAGTGTGCAGTTCATATTCAAATTTTGTCACTTGTCATAATATGTTATTTATTGATAGCTTTTCCTAGTGCAGGGTCCAGTCTAGATTATGCATTGCTTAGCTAATTATGTCTTTAATCTGAAGCAATTCTTTAGCTTTTCAATTTTCTTTTCTTTTTTGTTTTTATTTCAGGTTAATGTGAGGGTACAAACAACCAGGTCACAATATTTGAATTTGTTAGGTACAGTTGTGTCCCACACCCAAAAGCTGTGCCATATACCCCTACATTGTGCCCACTAAGTGAGAGCACCCCAACTCTGCCCTCTCCCCTCTCTCATTCCTCCTTCCCCCATTTGAATTGAAATGAGTTTTTCTCCTATGGGTATGAATTAGATCATCTACTGGCTTCATATTAGTATCGAGTGTATTAGATCTTTGCTTTTTCATTCTGGTGATACTTTACTGAGAAGAATGTGTTTCAACTCCATTCAGGTTAATATAAAAGGTGTAAGTCACCCTCTTTTTTGGGCTGAATAGTATTCCATGGTGTACATATACCACAGTTTGTTAATCCTTTCCTGGGTTGGTGGGCACTTAGGTTGTTTCCACATCTTAGTGATTGTAAATTGAGCTGTGATAAACAATCCAGTGCTTTATGATAAAAGGATTTTTTTCCCTTTTGGGTAGAAGCCTAGTTGTGGAATTGTGGGGTCAAATGGGGGATCTAATTTGAGTTCTTTGAGGATTCTCCATACTTCTTTCCAAAGAGGCTGTGTTAGCTTGCAGTCACATCAGTAATGTAAAGGTATTTCCTTTCCTTCTTCACAGTAGTCCCCGCACCTGCAGCTTTGGGACTTTGTGATGTGGGCTTTTCTCATTGGGGTTAGATGATATCTCAGGGGAGTTTTGATTTACAGTTCTTTGATGATTAGGGACAATGAACATTTTTTCATACATTTGTTAGCCATTAGTCTGTCTTCTTCAGAGAAGGTTCTGTTCATGTCTCTTGCCCAGTGATGGGATTGTTAGTTTTTTTTTGTTGATTGATTTGAGTTCTCTATTGATCCTAGTTATCACGTCTTTGTCAGATTTGTAATGTGCAAATATCTTTTCCCCCTCTGAAGTTTCAAGATTCTTGATTTTGATATTTTGAGGATTAGAAGCTGTTTTTTTTGTAGACTGTCCCTCAGATTTGTTTGATATTTCCTCATGGTCAGATTGCATCATGGTGACGCATTTTGACAAGAATATCATGGGCAAGATGTGTTTCTCAGTGCATAATATTAGCAGGCATAAGATGTCTGTCTGTCCCAACGTTGGTTGCTGACTTTGCTCACATAATTTAGATGATGTCCACGTGGTTTCTCTTCCGTAAAAGCAACATTTTCCCCTTTTGAATTAATAAGTATATGTAGTGGAGATATTCCAAGACTAGTATTCTGTGACTCGTAACACTTTTGCTCACTGGTCTTACCAACACTGATAATTTTCTGTTTGTATTATTCCTTCTATATTTTTTAATTGGCTTGCTATCACAAAGAAGTTTACTTTATCTAGTATTTACTTATTTTTGCATGGCTATAAACACTTATTATGAGTTGAATTATGTCCCTTCCCCCTCAAAAATATGTTCAAGTCCTAACTTCTAGTATGTTGGCCTGGAACCTTAATTGGAAACAGGATCTTGGCAGATTTAACCACATTAAGATGAGGGTATTGGGCTGGGTCCTAACCCAATGTGACTATTGTCCTTATAAAAAGGGAAAATAAACACAGACACACAGAGAGGAAAGACAATGAGAAGAAACACGGGGTGAATGCTGTGTGAAAGTGAAGTATCTTAGTGATGTGTCTACAGGCCAAGGAATGGCACAGACTGCTGGCAAACCTCCTAGAAAGGTGCTAGGAAGTGGCAAGGAAGGATTTCCTTACAAGTTTCAGAGGGATCATAGCCCTGCCAGCACCTTGATTTTGGACTTCCAGCCTCTAGAATAGTGACACAATGCATTTCTGTTGTTTTAAGCCCTCTGGTTTGTTATAGAAGCCCTAGGAAACCAATGGATTTTAATTTTATTTGAGTAGTTATAATCAATTACCATCCTTATTTATTTTGATGCAAGCGATGTCCTAGATTTTGCCTTCAAGCTGACTCATGCATCCTCATGATATGACCCCATTTTTTGGAGCATTTCCTTAATACATAGCACAAGAAGATGTTCCTATTCATTTTGTAATCCCCCTGCCCTAGCCCCCAGCTCTACAGTTAGGAATTAGGAGATATGTCTTTCTCCGTCTGTTTCAATCCCTGTTTTTGTCTTTCTGTCTCTCCAGCCCATACCTTCAATACCCATGAACCACACTGATACTCGTCCTCTCAGTTTTAACCCAGCACCTTGGGGTACATTCTTATCTTACCATTTTTCATATTTATAAACTCCTTCTACCTATAAGGAGAAATCTGGCTCTCAGCATGATCAATATACCATTTATGCATTTGCATAAGCCTAAAATGTGTTTACTCATTTGCCTAAACTCCCACAAATTAATTTTATAATTTCTAATCCATACTACAGAGCAAAGCAAACATACTAACCCAAGTTGAATTTTTGTTTATGGTTCTTTTCCTTTTTTAGTTAAAAATGTAATAAGTGAAATACACATATTTGAAGTATATGATTTCAGTGGGGGCAAAAGCAAACACTTGTGTAGTCTATCCCTCTATTAATAAATAAAACTTTCCCCCTAGAAAGTTTCCTCATGCCTCTTAACAGTTAATCCCCTTGCTAAGGCAATATCTTTTCCATTTTTTCACCATTGCATTGTCTTACCTCTCCTAGAATTTTATACAAATGGGATCATACTCTATGTAGCTGTCTGTGTCTGATTTCCTTCTCATAATGTGAATAATGTCTGAGATCCATGCAAGTTGTTACATATATCAGCAACCTTTTAAAATTCACTTAACATTTTAGTAGTTTTTCTAGATTCTTTAGATTTTCCTGCATACATAATTGTGTCATTTGTGAGTAGAGACAATTTTATTTTCTCCTGTGCACCTCATGTATTTCTTCTTGTTTGTTTGTGCTAGCTGGAAACTCTAGCACAATATTTAATGCAAGTGATGGAATCTCCGTTCCTAATTCCTGGTGTTAGAGGAAGAGCATTCAATATTTTATTGTTAAGTATGATGTTAGCTGTAGGTTTTTTGCAGACTATCTTTGTCAGATTTAGGAAGATGCTTTCTTCTCCTAGTTTGCTGAAAGCTTTTATTGTAAATGAGTGTTGAGTTTTATCAGATATTTTCTGTATCCATTAAAATAAACATAGGGGATTTCTCCTTTATTTTGATATTGTGGCTTATTATATTGATTTCTTTTTATATGTTGAATCAATCTTCTCTTCCATTCCTAGAATAAATAAATCTCACTGGATCTTGGGGCATTATCTTTTTTAATACATAAAGTGAATATTATGGCCACCCTTATATGTTGCTGGAAATATTGGGTAATATATTTTTCATCATTTTCATATTTATATTCATTTCATTGTACTAATCTGTAACTTATGTTTCTTGTAGTTTTTTTTTTGGTCAGGTTGGATGTAATGGTTACAGTGGTCTGATAAAAAGAGATGGGAACTCTTCTCATTCTCTCAGTGTTTTAAAAGAATTTATGTAAGATTGGTGTTATTTCTTCCTTAAATATTTGATATAATTCATTGGTATGATTATTTAGGTTTGGGGTTTTCTCTGTGAGACTTTTTTTGATAATGAATTTAATTTCTGTAATAGGTATAAGGTTATTCAGATTTTTTGTATCTTCTTGTCTCCTTTTATTGTCTATTTTTATAAGGAATTTATTCATTTCATTCCCATTGTACAATTAATTGGATCAAATTATTTTTTAATGTTTGTATGATTTGTAGTTGTAACCCCTCTTGTACTGTTGATATTAATAAATTTTGTTATGTTTTTCTTGTATTTCCTAGCAAGGGATTTTTCAATTTGGTTAACTTTTTCAAAGAACCAACTTTTGCCTCCAATAAATTTCTCAAGCATTTATTTCCCTTTCATTGATTTCTTTTCTTTTCTTTTCTTTTTTTTTTTTAACACAGCCTTCATGGCATTTTCTTAGTTACTGTATGAAGGCATTTGTACACTGCATTCATTAAGTTCTGCCTGTGCCCTTCCAAGATGCACTGTAGATGTGGCCCCACCAATTACCTCCCTCAATCCCAACCTTCCCCG
>CAUYRH010090245.1:0-26180 GCA_963574655.1 Perodicticus potto
TCGCTTGAGCCCAGGAGTTGGAGGTTGCTGTGAGCTGTGATGCCACGGCACTCTACTCAGGGCAAAAGCTTGAGGCTCTCAAAAAAAAAAAAAGAAATGGAAATATAGGGAGATAGAGGAATACATTAACTGACATCACAGAAACAGTAAGACAAATCCAGAATGTAGAAAATCCTAGAAGACAACTGATCTAATCTCTTCCAAAAGTCAGTTCCAAGAAAAAAAAAAGAAAGACTGGATGATTCTGGATTAAAAAGAAAGGGGGAATGGCTGGGCAAGGTGGCTCACACCTATAATCCAGCACTCTGGGAAGCCAAGGTGGGCAGATGGCTTGAGCTCAGGAGTTGGAGACCAGCCTGAGCAAATGGCATACCCATCTCTAAAAATAACCCAGTATTGTGCCTGTAGGTCCAGCTCCGTGGAGGCTAGGCAAGAGGATCACTTGAGCCCAAGAGTTTGAGGTTGCTGTGAGCAGTGACATCACAGCACTCTACCAAGGGCGACAAAGTAAGACTGTCTCAAAAAAAAAAAAAAGGGGGAAGAGGAGAAGTCATAAAAACAATAACGGGGCGGTGCCTGTGGCTCAGTGAGTAGGGTGCCGGCCCCATATACTGAGGGTGGTGGGTTCAAACCTGGCCCCAGCTGAACTGCAACAAAAAAATAGCCGGGCGTTGTGGCGGGCACCTGCAGTCCCTGCTACTCCGGAGGCTGAGGCAAGAGAATCGTCTAAACCCAGGAACTAGAGGTTGCTGTGAGTTGTGCAACGCCATAGCACTCTACTGATGGTGACAAAGTGAGACTCTGTCTCTACAAAACAAACAAACAAACAATAACAACAAAAATGTATGAAACTTGATTAGGTCTTGTTTTTTGTCTTTGTTTTTTTTTTTTTTTTGTAGAGACAGAGTCTCACTTTATCATCCTCGGTAGAGTGCTGTGGCATCACACAAGCTCACAGCAACCTCCAACTCCTGGGCTTAGGCGATTCTCTCGCCTCAGCCTCCCAAGTAGCTGGGACTACAGGCACCTGCCACAACGCCCGGCTATTTTTCTGTTTTTGCAGTTTGGCCGGAGCCTGGGTTTGAACCCACCACCTTCGGTATATGGGGCCCTACTCAATGAGCCACAGGCACCGCCCAGGCCTTATTTTCTTTAAAGCTACATATCAAGACATTGCTGTACATCGTAAATATATAATATATTGTTTTTGCCCATTATATTTAAAGCCGGAAAAAATTTAAATGATATAAAAGGCTTTTTTTTTCCTCTTTTTTTTTTTTTTTTGAGACAGAGTCTCAAGCTGTCGCCCTGAGTAGAGTGCCATGGCATCACAGCTCACAGCAACCTCCAACTCCTGGGTTTAAGTGATTCTCTTGCCACATCCTCCCAAGTAGCTGGGACTACAGGCTCCTGCCACAACACCCAGCTATTTTTTGGTTGTAGTTTTCATTGTTGTTTGGCAGGCCCAGGCTGGATTCGAACCCGCCAGCTCTGGTGCCTTAGCAACTTGAGCTACAGGTGCCCAGCCCGCATTATTTTTTTTTTTTTTTTGAGACAGAGTAACATTTTGTTGCCCAGGCTAGAGGGCCATGGCATCAGCCTAGGTCACAGCAACCTCAGACTCCTGGGGTTTAAGCAATCCTCCTGTCTCAGCCTCCCAAGTAGCTGGGACTACAGCCATCTGCCACAATGCCCAGCTAATTTTTCTATTTTTAGTACAGACAGGGTCTTGCTCTTGCTCAGGCTGGTCTTGAACTCCTGAGCTCAAGGAATCCTCCCACCTTCGCCTCCTAGAGAGCTTGCATTACAGGCATGAACCACCACACCAAGCCTATAAAAAGCATTTAATTTGGGAAAGTTTAATGTTAGATGTTATTAGAAATTATTACTCATTAAACATGATAATTCTATTATGACTGTATAAGAGATGTACATGAAGTATTAGGGATCATGATACAGGCAACTTGCTTTCAAATGGTTCAGGAAAAAATGTTGAGAAAAGGGAACCTTTGTATACTATCAGTGAGAATGTAAATTAGTATAGCCATTATGAAAAACTGTATGGAGGTTCCATAAAAAACTAAAAATAGAGCAGCGCCTGTGGCTCAAAGGAGTAGAGTGCCGGTCCCATATGCCGGAGGTGGGGGGTTCAAACCCAGCCCCAGCCAAAAAAAAAACTAAAAATAGTGTGGTAGGCACCTGTAGTCCCAGCTACTCGGAAGGCTAAGGCAAGAGAATTGCCTAAGCCCCAAGAGCTGGAGGTTGCTGTGAGTTGTGACTCCAAAGCACTCTACCAAGGGCAACAAAGTGAGATTCTGTATCTAAAAAAAAAAAAAAAAAAACTAAAAATAGAAGCACCATATGATCCAGCAATCCTACTTCTGGGTATTTACCCAAAAGATTTGAAATCAGGACCAGGGCCAGTGGCTTACGCCTGTAATCCTAGCACTCTGGGAGGCTGACGCAGGTGGATTGCTTGAGTTCACGAGTTTGAGACCAGCCTAAGTAAAAGCAAGACCCCCATCTCTACTAAAAATAGAAAAACTAGCCAGGCATGGTGGCAGGCACCTGTAGTCCCAGCTACTCCAGAGGCTGAGGAAGGAGGACTGCTAGAGCTCAGGAGTTTGAGGTTGCTGTGAGCTACGATGATGTCATGGCACTCTACCCAGGGCAAAAGAAATCTGTCTAAAAAAAAAAAAAGATTTGAAATCAGTATCTCAAAGAGATGTTTGTACTCCCAGGTTCACTGCAACACTATTCGTAATAGTCAAGTTATGGAAATGACCTAAATGTTCAACAGATGAATAAATTTTTAAAATGTTTTACATATACATAATGGAATTCAACCTTAAATAAGAAATTTCAAAATTAATCCACATGAAAAAAGCCAACAATTCCATATATCAATGGGCAAGAGACATGAATAGAACCTTCTCTAAAGAAGTCAGACTGACTGTGTTCATTCATTGATACATTCATTCACCTTGCCCCCGGCGGAAGGGACTGTGTTCATTCATTTCCTGGCCAAGGAACCCATACACCTATATATACCCCGAGACTAAAAGCCTAAAGTGGGAGACGGGGAAAGACCGGGAGGGAAACGGAGAGAGCTTTTCTCTCCCCACTTGAGTTCTCTCTCTCTACCAGGAGCTTTAGTGTTTTCTATATTCTTTTCTGTAAATAAATTCTGTCTTACCACTGGAAAAAAAAAAAAGAAAATGAAAATGCCATGAAGGCTATGTTAAACAGTTAGATGAAAACATTTCAGATTGTATATGAAACCAGCACACTGTACCCCTTGATTGCACTAATGTACACAGCTGTGATTTAATAAAAAATAAATAAATAAATAAAAAAGAAGACAGACAAATGGCTAACAAACATATGAAAAAATGCTCATCATCCTGTAGTCCCAGCTACTCGGGAGGCTGAGGCAAGAGAATCGCCTAAGCCCAGGAGTTGGAGGTTGTTGTGAGCTGTGTGACGCCAGGCACTCTACAGAGGGCAATAAAGTGAGACTCTGTCTCTACCAAAAAAAAAAAAAAATGTTCATCATCCCTAATTATAAGAGAAATGCAAATCAAAACCACCCTGAGATACCATCTAACCCCAGTGAGAATGGCCCACATCACAAAAATCTCAAAACTGCAGATGCTGGCGTGGATGTGGGGAGAAGGGAACACTTTTACACTGCTGGTGGGACTGCAAACTGATACAACCCTTTTGGAAGAAAGTATAGAGAACTCTCAAAGAACTCAAGCTAGACCTCCCATCTGATCCTACAATCCCATTACTGGGCATCTACCCAGAAGGAAAAAAATTCTTTTTATCATAAGGACACTTGCACTAGACTGTTTATTGCAGCTCAATTTACAATCACCGAAATGTGGAAACAGCCTAAATCCACCTATCCAGGAATGGATTAACATGCTGTGGTATATGTATAACATGGAATACTATTCAGCCATTAGAAAAGATGGAGACTTTACATTTTTTGTATTAACTTGAGTGGAGGTGGAGCACATTATTCTTAGTAAAGCATCACAAGAATGGAGAAGCAAGAATCCTATGTACTTAATTCTGATATGAGGATAATTTATGACTTAGTACATGGTAAGGGGATGGGGAAGGGTAGAGGAGAGTGAGTGAAAGTGGGGCAGTGGGGAGATCACAGTGTGTGACACACCTTTTGGGGGTGGAGCACAATTATAAGACGGACTTTACCTAAAAAATGCAACCAATGTAATCTGGTTCTTTATACCCTCAATCAATCCCCAGCAATAAAAAATAAATAAATAAAAAATAAAAACTTTGGGCTTGGCCCCTGTGGCTCAACAGGCTAAGGCACCAGCCACGTACACCTGAGCTGGCGGGTTCGAATCCAGCCCTGGCCCACCAAACAGCAATGATGGCTGCAACCAAAAAATGGCCGGGCATTGTGGCAGGCACCTTCAGTCCCAGCTACTTCGGAGGCGGAAGCAAGAGATTTGCTTGAGCCCAAGAATTTGAGGTTGCTGTGAGCTGTGATGCCACAGCACTCTACTGAGGACAACACAGTCAGACTCTGTCTAAATAAAAAATAAATAAATAAATAAATAAATAAATAAATAAATAAATAAATAAAATAATTGGTATGAACATGACTTTGATATTAATGCCCCCATAAGATTAATGCTGCTTATAACATAAGATTATCAATCTTATAAAATCAATCTTATAATTAAAGTTATAATGATCAATGTTTTCTTATATTATATTCTAAAAACATTTTAATGACTACCTGCATATTAATATACAGTAGAATCTCTGTAAAATGACCACCCAAGGGACTGTAACAAAATTTTCACATATAGAGGTGGTCAAACTAAAGAACTAGGTCTACTGTATTGACATGTACATGTGGTTCATGTCGGGTCAATTTATGTGTGTTTTTTTTTAGATTATCTATGTATTTTACTTAATTCATCAAATTTGTTTTTGTCAACTGCTCATACTTTGGCAGTACCTTTGGCAATGTGTTTCATCTCTCTTTTATTCTTTATCAGTCTAGTTAGAAGGTGATCAATTTTAGTCATTTTTTTCAAAACATTGGCTTTTAATTTCATTGCTTTTTCTTCTTGCTCATTCTTCTTAATGGATTTCTGCTCTTATCTGCATTATTTCCTTCCTTCCTAATTCAGTCTAATTTTTTTTTTATTTTACATTTAATTGTATATTTATTTATTTTTGTGGAACAGTCTTGCTGTCTTGACTACCTTCCTACACTGACCACCTCCTTAAGTAACCTAATAATCATTGACCCGACATGAACCACATGTACACATCAATACAGTAGGCCTAGTTCCTTAGTTTTACCACCTCTGTATGTGACCATTTTGTTACAGTCCCTTGGGTGGTCATAGGGTATAGTGTTGTAGCATTAATTTAGCTCACAGCAACCTTAACTTCCTGGGCCGAAGTGATCCTCCTGCCTCATCCTCCTGACTAGCTGGGACTACTGGCACCTTCCATAAAGCCCAGCTCATTTCTTTTACTTACTTACTGTCTTTTTTTTTTTTTTTTTTTTAAGGAGAGGCAGAGTTTCACTCTTGCTCAAGCCTTCTGGAACTCCTAAGGTCAAGGGATCCACCTGCCTTGGCCTCCAGAGGCAGGATTATAGGGATTACTAAAATTACTAGGATTACAGGTATGAACCACACCACAGCATTCCACCTATATTTAATATATTTTTTTTAATTTTTAAATTTATTTTTTATTTCAAATTAATATGAGCATCCAAATTTTGGGGTTACATTATTTTGACCTACAGTTAAAGTTCCATTGTAAAAGAGCCCCTCACCCAGGGGGCGTGTAATACATCCTCACAGCGTGAACATTAGATGAGATCCCACCTCATGCCCTCCCTCCTTCTCTGCCAATTGTCCTCCCCAAGCCCCTCCCACCTCCCTTTATCCCCTGGCCAAACTGTATTTGTGTTTTATCATTTTTATGAGCATGTACCACAAACAAAGCAAACAGACAGCCTTCAAAATGGGAGAAGATTTTAGCATGTTATGACTCAAAGGCCTGATTACTAGAATCTACAGAGAACTCAAATGATAAGAAAAATGCAAACAACTTTCTGCAAGAGATTTGAACCAAAACTTCTCCGAGGATGACAGAGGAATGGCCAACAAGCACATGAAAAAATGCTCATTGTCTTTAATCATCAGAGAAATGAAAATCAAAAGATATTACAGAATCCCAGCAGGATTAGCCAGCATTACAAAGTCCCAAAACACCAGATGCTGATGTGGTTGTAAAGAGAAGGGAACACTTCTAATCTGTTGGTGGGACTGCAAACTAATACAACCTTTTTGGAGAGAAGTATGGAGAATCCTCAAAGAGCTAAAAGTAGACCTTCCATTTGATCCTACAATCCCATTACTAGTTATCTACCCAGAAGAACAAAATAATTTTACCACAAAGATATTTGCACCAGAATGCTTCTTGCAGCTCAATTCATAATTGCCAAGTAATGGAAGCCACTGAAGCGCCCATCAACCCATGAATGGATCAACAAACTGTGGTATATGTGTACTTTAGTCTAAATTTTATCTTTCTTTCATAATTTCTTAAATTGGGAACTTATTTCTCATTTCTGTTCTTTGAACTTGGGAAATTTAAATCTTTCTTCTTTCCTATTCTCAGAATCTAAGACTACCAGTTTTGTTCTAAGCCATGCATTAATTGTTTCTTGTAATTTTGATATACATTATATTTTTATTTAATTTGGCTCAAATTATCTTTTAATTTTTGTGATTTATTTAATTCATGAATTCTGTAGAGTTAGCTGTTAAATTTCAAATATTTAATTTTCTACTTATTACTTGAGTTTATTTTGTCTTTTCTGATATCTTCTCTGGTTCTTTTATTGACTCCTGAGAGGGAGATTTTAAAATTTTGTCTGGCTTTTGTTTATTCCTGCCTTTAATTCTGTTCATTTTTCCTTGCATTTTAAAGATCTGTTTTGTGCAAACATATTTATGATATGTATACCTCCTTTATAAATGTGCTATGTTATCATTATGAGATGTCCCTGTTCATATTCAACAATACTCTGTTATAACATATATTCTACCTGATATTAATATTGCTACTCCAGATTGCATATTGTTACTGACTGAATGATATATCTTTTTACAACCATTTAGTTCTAACTTGTCTGAGCCATGTATATTTAAAGCATGTCTCTTATAAGACAGAAAATAATTATGTCTAGCCATTCTTGTTCATTCTGACAATCTCTAACTTTAAATTGGAGTCTTTAGTCAATTAACATTTTATGTAGTTAATCATATGTTTGGCATAGATGTATCATATTATTATTAGACTTCTACTGTGTCTTGAGACTCTGTTCTTTTTTTGCAGAATTATTTTTGGTTATTTAATTTCTTTAACAATTTCATTTTAATTTTCATTTTGGCCTTGTGTCTGTGCTTATTTGCTCTATTTATAGAGATTTTTCTAAAGATTGAAATATAATTCCTCATTTCTTCAAAAATTAATTTCTACTACTACTCTTTCACTTAGTATAAAATACAGAAATCTTTTTAGGTCCATATTCCTTATTTATCTATTAAATTTATATGGGTTATAAATGAACATATGTGATATTCTTTCATGATTTTTGTTTTAAAATTATAATTTATCTTATCTTCCAAAATTGATCACAACTCATTTTAATATTGGATTGTGGGGGTAAAGGGAGCCAATGCCTCATTTTTAATAGCATTTCCTAGCTGATGATCAGTATGTGGAAACAACATAGCCTCAAGTATTTCTTTTGTCCAGTCTATTTTTGTTTTAAAACTAGTGGCATTTTGTTTTATTTATGTTTTCTCTGAATCATCAGGATTTGGAAGTTTCTACATATCTTTTCTATTTTAATATATATTTTTTTAATTTTCCCCTTGGGTTATTCTTACCAGGTTGGTGCTACAATTCATTTCAATAATGTATCTGATGCCTTATCTGCATTTGTATATGAAAAACAAATACAGCAGATTGAATAATTTTCCCCAAATCATAGATCTTTAAAAAATGAAGACATTTTCCATTGTGATCTATGAGTTAGATTTAGTTACTGTGTTTTATTATGACTAATTGACTTACATATAGAGTATTGAAAACAATATTTAGAATATTCATAATTTTTTAAAGTTAAATAAATTTGTTTAATTCTAGAATCCCTCAAATTTCCCTACATTTATTTTATTTATTCATATTTATTTATTTATTTATTCACTGGAGACAGAGTCTCACTATGTCACCCTAGGTAGAGTGTCATGGTGTCACAGCTCATAGCAACCTCAAACTCTTGGGCTTAAGTTATTCTCTTGCCTCAGTCTCTCAAGTAGCCTGGACTACAGGCATCCACCACAATGCCTGGCTATTTTTTGTTGCAGTTGTCATTGTTGTTTAGCTGGTCTGGGCTGGGTTCAAACCTGCTAGCCTTGGCATACGTGGCTGGAACTGTAACCACTGTGCTAGGGGCACCGAGTCCAGAATTCCCTACATTTCTTTTGCCTCACTAGGAAAGCCATATGAACACCCTTGGTGAGTGAGATATTTGCAGAAGAGTCAAGACAGATCCCATTTTTTACCTGCCCTTCACAGTCACATTTTATAAATGCACTCTTTGCAACTTTAGACATCATATAGGTGATGGACTGAGTCACCATAAATTTAAGAATTATAGAAATAACATAATATTTTTAAAATATTAAAGTTTTATTATTTTTATGTATGTATAAAAAAAGTATATAATTTAACATATATAATAGTCCTTTCCCTTATACTCATTTTTCTCTTTATAGTTTCAGTTACTCATGCAGATCAAAATATTAAGTAGAGGCTGCAAGTAGTAGCTTATGTCTGTAATCCTAGCACTCTGGGAGGTCAACACAGGTGGATTGCCTGAGTTTAGGAGTTTCAGACCAGCTTGCACAAGAGCCAGATCCCTCTCTGAAAATAGCCCATATGGCAGGTCCTATAGTCTTAGCTATTTGGGAGGCTGAGGCAAGAGGATCACTTGAGCCCAAGAGTTTGAGGTTCTTGTGAGCTGTGACGCCCCCACACTCTACTGAGGGCCAAAAAGTCAGAGTCAATCTAAAAAAACAAACAAACAAAAAACTAGAAAGTGCTTTAGAAACACATAAATTAAAAATATTTGTATACATCTCACTATTCATGACTTTCTATGTATTTTCTTTCAACAAAAACATCTAATTTTTAAGAATCATTTACAATTTACATTTTAGATCAGAGACTTCTGGTTTCAGCTTGGAGGGATAAAAAGTATGGAAATAGTCATTTCCATTGTTAGAAAGGAAAGGCTAAACAATCTGGAAACCAAGGACTGTCTTAAACCCATCAGATAATTGATGCCACAGAGCAAACCACCACCCTGAAATACATAGAGACAGGCAATTTCCGAGACTCAGAATTGAGATTAGCTCATTTGGAGCCTAAATCACGACAGGCATAAACTGACAGGAACATTTCAGATGATTTTTGGAGGTTGCTGGAGGCTGAGTGTATATTAGAGAGTGAGATAGTCTCAGCGCCCATCTTAGGGGGACTCTCACACTTTCACACTTTCATTTTGTCTTCGGGAATACTATCAGGTTTCCCAGGTGAAGATTAAGAAAACAAAACAAAACCCACACACGCAAAACAAAAAAAAGTCTCATGTGCTTTTCTGGCAAGGAGAGGATAAAAGTTGTCCTTTTGCAGCATGTCCAGAGCATTCTCCGTAATGAAGGTCTGCTCTCCAGGTGAAAATGCTTTATCAAAGCCTTACCTGCCTGCGGAAAGGATAATTAGCCAAATTTAGTCCCCTCAAGTCTTCCTGTCTGACCTAAGGGGGGGAAATTAGTGTATAAGATCTAGTGGAAACACTCTCCAATCAGAGAATTTTCTACTTTATTGTAGGAGACAGAGAGTCCATGCTCTTTATATACAGCTTGATCTCCACAGGTCTAATATTCATTTAGTTAAATAAAAGATTTTATTGCTTAAATTTGCTGATGGGTAGAAATAGAGACTTTAAAAATAAAAGGAAAACAACTCATGACTTTAAATCTTATTGCATTTGACAATTTTTCTACATAACATAATTAAAATAACATAAATATTCTGTAAGTTTACTTCATCACCCTGGAGGCAAATTCCTTTAAACTTGGCTGTATTTTTAAAATGGCTTTCAAATAAATTGAAATCTTTTTAAAATATAATTCTTGAGCTCAGATGAAACATTAAGTTGAGAACTGACATTAGTTATATTAATAAACGGAAATGGCAGTTTGTAAATGCCATTAAAATAAATAGCTTTTGCTTAAGCATAAATGAAGATGAACTTTAGCCCTACTAATTGTTAGCATAAATGTACATGTTAGTGTGAATACCAGTTAAATTCTAAAACAACAATAAGCCCATTACAAAGAATTTGTTTACAATTCGGAGTAGTGGCAGGTTAATTTACAAAAGAAGCAGAAGAGTTGTATGCTTCAAAGTTATTGGATAGCTCAGAATAGATTAAACAAAATAATTGCATATTATCACTTCCTTAAATTTTCAAGCCTAATCCTAGATAGCCATAATTTAGTCCTTGATCTTTGTCTTTTCAGGTTAGCAACTGTAAAGTCACTGATCATTCCAGTTTTGAATAAATTCAGGCATGACTCAGCTTTGTTTTATTTTAAACAACTCTTAAGCTAATTATTTCGAAGCAAAATTCTAATTTGGTACATACTTTCTATCTTACCAACTAATCTTCTGCTTTGAAATTAGCAAATTCATATAGAATATTCCAATCTCTTTTCATTATTATGTGTTTTTCATGAATGGTTAAATATCCATTAGAATTTTAAGTTTGGCACAGCTCTAGAACATTAGTTGAAATACCTCAGTGACTGGAAAAAGGAATTATTGTCAGTGTGTATTTGGTCATCACAGTGTCGTTATTGCCCTTTTCCACATCTTCCCTAATATAAAGAAGAATATTATGTTTCTTGAACCACTTATTAAGTTATTCAAACTCAAACACTTTTTGACTCTTCTTCACTTTTTAATTATGGTGTGAATTACAAAAACAGAAAAAATAGATTCATATTGGAAATTTGCAATGTTTTATAGTTACCATCATCTTTTTTCCAAAATATTTGTTTATATTTTTGTAATGAATGCATTCATAGAGTAAATACATATAATACATAAATTAGGATAAAGTAAAACATCTCTCCCTTCTCCGTACTACTTCTGTCGGCTTCTCATATCCACGAGGAGAAACAACTTCATTAATTTATACATTACTGCTCCAGAGATTGTCTATTCATAAACACAAAATATGTATGTATATTATTTTTCTATCTTACTTTTATGACAGCAAACTATACTCGCTGCATAGCATCAGGTTTTATTCTATTGAACAATATACCTTGAAGAATTCACCATGTTAATAACTAATAACATTATTCAATTTTTTACTCATTTGTCTTGTATTCTTTATGGTGAAATATAAATAAAATAAAACTGACCATTTTACTCATTTTTAAGTGCACAGTTCTGCGGCATTTAATACATTCTCTTTGTTGTGCAACTGTCATCACCATCTAGTTTCCTACTTTGTTTTTTTCTTTTACCAACCAAAACTGTACACATTAAACATTAACTCTCTATTCCTTCCTACCTCCAATCCAGATAACCACCATTCCACTTTTTGTTTCTATAAATCCAACTACTGTAGCTAACTCACATATGTGAAATCACACAATATTTGTCCTTTTCACTTATTTCGCTTAGCTTAATTTCCTTAAGATTCATCCATGTTATAGCATGTGTCAAAATTCCTTCTTTTTTAGGGCTAAATAAATTCCACTGGATGTCTATTTATCCATTCATTCATCAATAGACATTTGGGTTGCTTCTACTTTGTGGCTGTTGTAAATAATGCTACTATTCACATGGCTATACAAATATCCATTTGAATCTGCCAGAGACTAAATGTTTATATTTCCCTGAAATTTATATGTTGAAACCTAATCCTCCATGTACCAGTATTTGGAGGTAGGCGCATGAGAGGTGATTTTGATCATGAGGACGGAACCTCCATGAAAGGGATTAGTGTCCATAAAAAAGAGCCTCTAGAGAGCTCCCTTGCTCCTTCCATGATGTAGGGACACAGTCAGCTATCTATGAACTATGAAGTGGGCCCTTACCAGACATTGACTCTGCCAAAGTTTGATGGTGAACTAAAGCTTTTAGAATTGGGAGAAATAAATTTCTATTGTTTATAAGTCACACAATGCATTGCCTTTTGTTATAGAAGACTAAAAAAAACTAAGACAACTCCTTGCTTTTAATTTTCTGGGGCATAACCCAGAAGTAGACGTGGTAGGTCATATGGTGATTCTCCATTATACCTTATAAGGAATCACCTCCAAATCATTGGTATGCATATTAAAAATATATAGTATTTTAAGAAAAACATATCCAGTTAAGTCTCATAGTTTGAGGAAATTGCTGTTATTTCATACTTAAATAAAATATTTTATCATTTTAAATTTGTCTAAGAGATCTACTTTATGCACATTTTAGCATCTTTTGATAAATATTCAAATATATAGTACGTGTTCTCACATGTTTCATGGACATTAATTGACAGATTTTTTATTATATCTAAAATATTTGCTTGGTTATAATAATACACTAATACATGGACTTATTTTGCCTCTAAATCTATAAATTATTTAAATTCTTCTTAATTTATACTATCTTATGCACCAAAATGCTTCTTTCTTTTTTTATGTCTTGTATATTATATATAATTTCTAATATTCTTTCCACATGCAGTATAAAATGAATAGATATTTTATCTTGCTGGTTCTCTATACAAATCAACCATTAAAGGAAATCAGAATACATGGTCATATTTTAAAAATACAATTTATATTAAGGTGAATGTTAAGACTTTTTCCTAGTGTGTTAAATTTACTCTATATGCTTTTGATTAAATATCTAACAGCTGGATATATCAATTGTGAACATTTTATTCAACTCAGGTCTATACATTTTTCCTTTACCCCCCATTTTTATGTGTTCAAATGAAACTACTTTGATTTCAAACCTCCCATGGTATTAGCCTTGCCAATATCTGAGTAATAGATTCGCTTTTTGAATAGACACATCTTCCTTTTTAGTTTTGATGCTTTGATGTTTTCCCAGATTGTTAACCCCACTAACTTTGCCTCTTTAGTTCCTGTCTTTTATCTTTCATCCTCCACTAATAACTCCATCTGCTGTTCAGTGAACTTGTTAAGTTATAATCACATCTTCTTTCTGTTCCTTATCTTTCTTCTTAGAAGAAAAAGTTTTTATCTCATGTTCTACTATGATTATTTTCTTAAGTCTAATAGCTTTAAGGATAAAAAAAGACCTTATACAATACTTTTCAGTTTTCAAAGCTCTTTAAATACACATGATAAAGAAATGTACCTTTTTTTTTTACTTTTAAAAATGTCTCATCTCTCATTTAATATAGAAACTTGAATTGTCACATTACATGTTAATTTCTGAGCCAAGACTATGAACATTGACATCACAGATAAATGCAGTTCTTGCTCTTATATTAAACCTTGTAACGTGTTCTTGTATTCTTCTTGTCCATCACATTTTATGAATAATAAAGAATATTAACAAGAAAAAACTCATCAGAAAAAAAAATTTCAATGGTCAGAAGTCATTACTATTATTATTTCACTTACTCATTTTCATTTTATTTTTTGACCTTGAGTTATTTTATGCAAGTGTTTTCTGTTCTTCTTAGCCTTTAACAGTGAGATTAGTGCTCATATAATATTGTGCCATCTAAGAAAAACTCTAATTTTAACTCAGCATTAAGCACTTTCATAGACACTGTCTTATCATTGAAATACACATAATACCCATTCTCAAACAACCAGGATATTGTCAAAGAGGAAAAATTCTTCCAGATACCCATGTTGCTGTTATGGCAACAAAATACTTTAAGCGTTTTTTTTTTAATTCATTATAAAGTGCTGAAAGGATTTAATTGTTGCATTCCAAAGGGTCCCATACAAGTTGTCTAGATATAAGATAAAAGCAGATAACAGGGAAGAAATGAAATTTAATTTTCTTCTTTGTTAACTATGCAAACTTAAACCATTTCTTCAGAGAAGTTTATTTATGCTTCCTAAAATATTTCCAGAAGGACAATTTTCAGAGAAAACTATTAAATAAATGAATAACTTTTATAAAGCCTGGTTTTTAAAATCAAATCTAGCTAATCTGTCGTATTTTACATAAAATGTAAAATAGGTATATTTTAAAAGAAAGTTAGTCAGGTTAGTCATAGCCTTCAACTTCTCTGTAGGCTATGAACTTTTCAGTTTTGCCCTGCATAAAATTATTTAATACAATATACACACATAAGCATATACATATATGTACAGGATTGTCTGAAAATTCTGCAGCCATATATGTCTATATTTAATATTACATGGATAGAGACTTTCCAGATAGCCTTTGTGGGTGTGTGTGTGAGTGTGAGAGTGTGTGTGTATGTGTCTAATATTGTTGTATTAAGTAATTTTTGCTGCATATTAAACCAATCCAAATTGCAGTGGCTTAAAATAGTTATTCATTTAACTCACATATCTACAGCTTAGGCACAGCTTAAAAGTGCAGTTTCTTCTTTGTCCCAACTCACACCAGCTGGGGTGATCTGACTGGCAATGGAGCATCAAGATGGTTTGTTCATGGGCTTGCAAAATGGAGCTGGCTGCTGGGCAGAAGCTCAGGTGGAATCATGAGCCAGAACACCCATCTATGGACTTTTGGACTGGTCTGGGCGTTCTCAAAGCCTGGAGGAAGCTGCGTTCCAAAGACATGAAAGTGCTGCAGGATGACCAGGTGACAGCTGTATCACTTTTGATGACTTAACTTCAGAAGCCACTTCAAATATAGGCACATTTTCACCAACATATCATGCAAGAGCTAGAAACAAATCAGCAGTCAATTATAACAAAAGCATGGGGTAAAGGAGAACTTGTGTGGCCACTGCAGAAATACAGCCTGCTTCAGGTGCTTAATATGTTGGAAAAATTAGCATCTCGTTTTCTAATTCTGGCCCAATTGCCAAATATTTGTTTACATTCAGTCTTATAGTGGCTATTGATACAAATTTAAAACCAGACAATGTGAGATCAATTGCTGGCTCACAAAGTTAATGAAAGTTATGAGTTATGATTTCCTTTCCCTTCTTCTGCTCCTCCCCAAATCTCTACTTAAGAGCCGTACAAAGTGTTTCTGTTTGTTTTGTTTTATTTAAACCACACTTCTGTTTACCCCCAATAGGGAATTGGTCTTGCTGGTAATTCTTTTTATTTCTCCTCCTGAATCTTTAATCCTTTTTTCCTCTCTACCTGCACTTTCCTCTTAACTTAAAAGTATGTATAAATTTTCCAGATTCAAAATCGCAATCAAGACACAATAATAGTATTATATAGTCCCACCTCCCTCTTTAACGCTCCCAAATTTCTATGCTTCTCCACTCACGTTTTTCCTTAGCAGACTACACTCTGCATCTTCATTTTCTTTTCCATTTACTATCCATCCCAGCCCACTGCCTCATCCACTCTCTGGAAATAATTCTGACTAACATCTGCAAAGATCCTGTTGCCAAAGCTGATTAATTTTAGTCTTCACTTACTGAGCATTGCTGTTCCATTTGAACTGCAGAGTTTATTACTTATCTATTTAGACCTTCCATTCCATTACCCACCTTTATACCATGCTGGTGTCTTCATTTTCTCATCCATTCTTTCCTGGTCATTTTTATGTATCCGTCTTTTTCCCTATATCATTCAAATCTGTGCTTGCTTTAAGATTCTATTTACATCCACTTTATTATTCACTGATTTACTTAAAAAATATTAAGCTATTAAAACATTCCAGAGGTATGTGAGGCACTAAAATTAGAATAGTAAGCATATTAAATTCCCTTCTGTCAGAAGGCCAACAGGAATATATAAGCCAGGCACCCAAATAACCTCTTTAAAATGTAGAGCTGTGGTAAGTGCTATTTTGGAAGAAGGAAATCATTTTATATAAACATATGCAAGGGCACCTACTGTCATTTTCCACTTTACCTACTCCCATTACTCTGTAATGGTGCCAGCTGTCTCCTGCAAACTCATAAGATCTTCCCTCATCTTGAAATTATTTCACAATATTTATTGGAAATAGGTTCCTGGCTTCCTCACAGGAAAGTCAAGCTCAACATAGTCAGTGTTTTAATAAGATTTTTAGTTGATTGACTGCCCTGTGTTCCCCATCTGAGTCCGTATTTTTGCCTTCCAAGCCATCAGGCATAACATTATTCCTCCCTCTCCTTTTTCACTCTGAATCAAAAAGTCCTTTGCTTTTACTTCTTACCTGGTCTTTGTTCCTCTTCCTCTTCTACACTTAGGGCATCCCCTGCCATACTTAAGGCACTTCTCACTTGAGAAGTCTTATAGTAACTTAAAAGCTATTTTCACAGATTATGGACTTCACCCAGGGAAATCCATCCTCTAATGTCTTCAAGGCAATTTAGTTAAAAGAGGCTCAGATTAAGTCACTATTACCTATAAAAGACTCAATTGCTTCCTATGATATGAAGATCAAAGCATCAGTTTCTTAATCAAAAAATCCACAGGGTAGCTCTGCCCACATGTCCATCCATTCTGTTACTTCTCTTTACATGTCTATACATTTAACTGATCTAATATTTCCCTACACACAGTCTTTTTTTTTTTTTTAAGCATCTGCATGTCTTTAAACACAATGTTTACCCCACAAGGGAATATTATCTTTCTTCCTCCACATGATAACAGCAGTACAAATGTATCCAGGAAAACAATATAAAGAAAAGACAATCACCCAATTCTAGATGCACATAATGTTTGTTTCACTTCCTATTCAAGCAATGCCATACCCGATGCTCTTATGCAGGCTTAGTTCAAAATTTACCTTCATGAATTTTGAAATTTTTGAACAGTGGAAAGGGAGAAGAGGAATAAAGTTATATCTTATGGCCTAGAGGGCCAAAATACTGACACAGATAGGGAACATAAGACAGTGGATTAATTAAAAATGCTATTAATTTCAAATTCCATAGAATTTAGCTTTAATCATACTATTCATTTATTTATAATATTTATCTCTCCATGGAGGTGGAGCTCTAAGAGAATAGAGTATGTGTGTGTTTGTGTGTATACTTTAACTATACATCCTGAATGACACATTAGAACTTTAATATCAGAGTGTACAAATAGATCTTGGCCAGACCACAAGTAACACTGATGCTGGCTCATAGCTTCTTTAGGAACCACCCTAAAAAGCCAACCACACACTCTGCAGCTCTCCAGGAGTCAGCCAGGAAGTCAAACACAGCCTCCATAATAATCAGCCCAGAAAGATTAGGGCTAGGTCAGTGACTGTAAGCTTCCCTATTTTTGCATCCACTTCCCACTCAGGACCAACCAGAGAAATCAAATATACTTGCTGAACCAAATACCTAAGATGCCTAAATTCTACTTAACCTGCCTCCAGCTTTTCCACATCAACCTACAATCAACACGTACCTGAGGCTATTCCCTTTTCCCACTGTAAACCTTTCCTACTCTTCTGTCTACTTTCAAGTTTCTGACAAATGCCCATTGTTGCTGATTCACCTGCAATAGTGAACTACGTAAATACACTGTACTCATTTGGGTGATTGTCTGTTCTTTATATAGTTTTCCTGGATATATTTGTGCTGCTGTTATCATGAACCCTACTCTTCAACCAGATGTGGTACACACAGAGGCTTTCCTCATAACATGATGAGTCTTCACATCTGTAATATGTCTACACCAGCTCTGAGCTTCACACTGTTTGTGCTGAGCTCCATGGCTATTTATTCTCTGTTTATTATCAGTCCTTGTTGTTCGGCATCCTTTGGAGTCAGAGTACCACTCACCACCTTTTCCTCTCTTTTGTTTTGCCATTTTGTGCCGTGCTGTATAAAAATGTGTTTGTCATACAAAGGAGATGAATGAGGTAGAACTCAGACATTAGCTCTGTAACCCTTTCTGAATGGGCCTCACAGACCATTTGACTTTGCTTTTCTCACCAAACCCGTGTCCACTTGGATAACTTTGCTGTTTGTCATAAAGAAAGCTATATGTGATTCTCCTTCTGTTTTAGTTTTTTATCCTGTGGTTTTGGCTTTGATCCAAAGAGTACTTTCTCCCATTTTCTCTCTTCCAGGGGGTACACCTTTTTGGATCTTCATTCAAAGAAGGTGGCAACAGCTGCGTGGGCAGCCTGAGACATCAAGTGTCTCAGCAAAACTTTCAATCAACCACTGCTACTCTCATAGTATTCTCTAAATTTAAATTCCCTCTTATTTCAGGAAAAAGCTCCTGCTTCTCTCATGTACTCATTACAATTCTAATTTTTATGACTGTCTCTCAAAATGATATAATTTAACAAGTTTGATTTGGGCTTTAATAGTGTTATAAATTATATTATATCCTCTCAAAATTCATAGGCTAAAGTCCTTATCCCCACTGTTTTAGAATGTGACTATATTTGGAGATGGAACCTTTAAAGAGGCAATTAAGGTTAACTGAAGTCCCTAGGGTGGGCCCTGATCCAATATGACTGGTGTCCTTATGAGAAGAGAAAAACAGGACATAAGAGAAAGAAGACCATGTGAAGACATATGGAAGAGAAGGCACTTAGAAGTTAAATCATCAGATTTAACCAGAACTGTAAAAAGTTGAATATTTGTGTTAAATCCACTCAGACTGTAGTACTATGTTTAACAGGCCTAAGAAACTAATAAAAATGGCCCCTGTGCAGAGCAAATTATTCATTTATGAAGATCCTTGAAAAAGAAATGGAACAAACATTCTTAGTTGCAATGGTCAATTTTGTTTTGGTATACAAAGGCCTAATTTAAAAAAATAACTTAAAAATACTTTATTAAAATATTCTTTGCTTAAAGCTAATGAAACGTTTAATGAACATAGCAACAAGGAACTAAATCACTTCCCTAGTAAATTCTCTCTCTCTGTACCCTCCAATTGCCTTCTTTTATCCATAGCTCCTTCTTTCTCCTCAGCTTGCCACTGTCTTTCATTCTGAATCTGTATAAACTTATTCCCCTTTTTCTCTTTTGTAAACACACAACTTTTCTTTCCCAATTGTTCTCCCAAAACCCCAAGTGTCATTTGCTCCTAAAAATTTATTCTGCTCATGATCCAGATATGCAGCTAATTATAGTATTTAAACTTTGGACACTAGCTGATAAGATACATAATCAAAGACATCTCTAAACCAATAATTTTCAATTGGTGTTCAATGAAAATATTTAAACATCATTAATTAAATTATTTTTGAAAGAAATTCAAAGCATAGTATGTATATTCTTTTTTTCTTGATCAAATATTTTAAGTGTGCCACAGAAGTTTAACTCTAGGCTCAAGTGTGATGTGAGATAAAAAAGGTTGAAAAACTCTGCTGTAAACTCAGGAAAGATCAGAAGATAATCACTGAGAAATTTAAACTACTGTAGCTTGCCTGTTTGTCCAAACATCAGAGGCTACACTGTGGATGGAAGAAGCTGATTCTACTTGCCTAGAAAGACATGTACAGAATCTCTCTTTCTAGAATAAACTTGAGGGTTAAAAGAGGTGAGAGAATGGAGCAAAGTATCTTACAATGCATACACAAATATTTCCAGTAAAATTAATTAGATCATAATTCTCCCAAAGATACTCTCACCAAAATTTAGGACCACAATTTTTAACTCCCTTAGAAACACAACAGTCATTTAGTAATCAAAAACCCAAGAGTCCTATATGTTTGGGAATGTTGTATTCTGACCTGCTACAAGAAGACATGGCAAAATATTATAAGAAACTCTTATACTATACCCCTTCTATTACCAAGAAAGTTAAGGTCATTTTTCCACAACATCTTTCTACATGGTCTCTTCATGCTCATCAACCAGTAAATTTTGCCCAATTTAAAGAACCTGGTGGTATCTGCTCTCAGATAAGGAAAAAGTGATCTTGCACCTCATTGCAAAGAAATGTATCAGAAACTGTTAACAAACAGTTCAGCAGTGAAAACCAGAAGTATCAGTCCTCAGTTACATTTTTCCCAACCAAGTAAATAATGCAGAATTTCCCAAAATTTAAAGGAAGGCCTCAATCAGAATTATCAGAAATGTTATAAAAACAACTGATCTTCAGAAGAAGACAGCTGAACTAACACTATCTGAACAAGTGGTCGTCCTTGTGTATTAGGCAGTTCCACCCAAGATATCAGACCAAGACCTTGGTGCAATTAATGTTTTCTTTTTATCTGCTTGCATGTAATCATTCTTATTTTATAAAGTTCCATCATTGTAGCCTATTTATAAACATCATTTTTTCTTACTATTTTTCTTTATTAGAATGATTATATTAGAACATAATTGTTTTAATGTCATTTGCAGATTATGTGGAACAGCCACTACCCTTAATCTTCCTGAATTCCAGATATGTCATCTAACATGAGATGCCTCTGACAAAACCTCCCCTAGATTCTGCTCACATCAAATAATACCACAGGGAATCACAGCCAAGTTATATCCACTTGCACACACTTGGATCAATGGCCTTAAACAAATCAGACTGTGAGCTTGCTAGTGTCCCTCTCTCCAAGAAAATGAATCAATCATAATTACTATTATCTACCAGTCAGAACCCAGATACTTTCAAATTTTAAATCACTAAACATTGTAGGATGTTGAGCTACTTACTACCTTGAAGAGACAAATTTAGGTCCAAAAATGTAATCCAGATAACATAAGGCTTTGGTGTAGACCTCACGTCTTAAACATGTCCTTTGTTACTGGATCTCTATGCGTGAAATATTACTTTGGTTGTGCCCAAACATGGGGACCTGTGTCTGTGAGTTAAACCTCATGACCTTTAGAAATAGTAATCTGAGACTTGAATGTACTATAATTCTACAAATCACAGAAGCTGGAAATTCAACCTCAGACACAAACTCCAAAAGATACTCTCCTTTACTATTCAGGCACTCTATCTCTGAAGTTATTTAATGTGAACAGTAAGTGGAGTGTTCTTAATGATGATAAGAATCATAGAAAGAATGCAAGAAGCTTGTCACTCGCTTTTGAAGAAGTTATTAATGATACAAATACTGCCATAGACAGATATACACTAATCAAGTCATTGGCATGACCAGTGATTGCCATTCAAATAGTCCTAGGTTTTCGTTGACTGGTCAGGGTGGCATTAGTAACATTGCTGTTCATGCATCAATGAAACAAGCAAGGTAGATTGACCTACACACAACCTGAGGGAAAGAGCTTCCTGGCTCTCTAGGTTGATTGTCTGTTAGCCTGGGGAAGGTAATTAGATTTCTATATTCCATGGTATCTTACTGAGAATATTGTTTGCTTCTAACACATAATAGCTATGACACTACTCCATTGCATTTTATTAAGTGTCTTAAATGCTTCTGTGTAGTCTTCTCCAGGTAGCTGACTGTAACAAAAAATGTTAAAGAAGGCTTTGTGATATAGTAGATTATGAAGACAACTGGACAAACATCAGGTAGTGAACATCTGGATTTTTAGCCTTCCCTAAAATGTTTAATTACTCAGAATAAAAGAATGAACAAAAATAGAACTGAGAGACAGAATACACCCACGGGAGGTAGGTAGACCATACATAGTAACATCTCTCTAACCTCTGCCACAACCAGTCCCAGAAGCTAAACCGTACCTTGTACAGGAGTTGCCACAGAATAGTCAGGACGTGGTCATTGACCATTGACTATAGCTTTCCTATTTTTTGCCCTACCTTCAAATCAAAAACAACCAGAGAAAGCCAAAAATGTTCCAAAGAAACCCAATCGAATCACACAAAAACTGTGTCTGGTTAGCCCACCTTCAGCTTCCCCAGGTCAACAATCTCTAATCAGAGTATGTCTGAGCCTTCCCTTTCATTTCACAATAAAGTTTTCCACTCCTTTTCCCACCTTTTCAGTGTCTTAAAAACACAAGTGATTGTGACTCTCTCTTATGTAATAACCTCTTGATAAATGACCTCTCTTTGTTCTTACTTGCGTTGTTTTTATTTCCATATGTGTGTATATACAATAAATACATTGTTCTACAGACATATGTGTGTGAATATAGGGTAGATATGCCTATATATATGCATGAAATATAAGGATGAATCATTCTCTTCATCTCTGTATTTCAGAGCTTATTGGTCTCTCAGACAGAGTTGCTTTATAATATTTATGAAATAAATAAATAAAAACAAATTATTAAAATAAATATGTGATTAAAATTAATCATTCAAGATGTCAGGATGGGGTTGTCACATATCCTGAAACCCAACATTCCTTTGAGTATTTTAAAAAGAAAATATTCATTTTGTGTATTAAGTAATCAATGGGCCTTGAGAATGATGTGATGACACATCATTATAAAACATAATAGAAAAAGAGGTGGAGCTCTATCTTGATCTTATGTCCCAGATTGTTTAAAATAAGAAATTAGATAATACTGAAACTTCCACCAACAGTTTTTGAATAACACTTCTGTAAAAAAATTATATACTAAATTGGTTCCTAGTTGCCTATAACTGGTTTATTTAAACTTACATCTAAAAAAGATTTTTAAAAATGATTTTCCTAATATGTAAGTCTCCATGTTGTTTAATTTTCTTGAATGTCAAAGAGAAATTGGAAAGAAATTCATATTTCACAGTGAAATTTTAGAGAAGATAAAATTGTCCCCTTCACTGGATAATACATATAAATGTAATCACTTTTAAAATGGCATAGACTCTTAATAATTTGGAAAATCCTTTACTTTACTCCTATGATTATTCATGTAACACATTGAAGTTGATTTCCCAAATGAAGTTATATAAATGTGGTTGCTAATTACAATACTCCAATCTTCAGAAGTTTAACAAGTTTAATCTTCTTCACAAATACAAAGTTGTATGAAATTGACTGAAATCCTGTGTAGTTTTCTACCTATTCACTTTCCTCCCTAACAAGAAGAGTACAGTGTAATTTAATGTCTCTCAGTCTGGAAAATGACTTTGCTTACCTGTGTCAATAAATGATAAGTGAAATTCTAAATAAATTTTAATGATAATAGTATATAATAAAATCTTTAAAAAGTATTACTAGGTATCAAATATTTAATGTCATAAAGATAGAAACCTAAAAAATTGAAAGAGAAAAATTATATAATAATATTAATAATTTAATAATTGTTAGTAGTAGGTAGTAGAATTATGACTCTTTTTTGTTATAACTTTTAAGACATGCTGTATCTTTTCTAAAAATAATGTATTATTTTTAAAATCTTAAAAAAAATATTTAAAATAAAATCTTCTGTAACTCCAGAAATAGTCTTTGCAAATAACAAGATAAATATTTTGGAGCTGAAAATTTCAGAGAAGGCAATAATGTCCCTGAAACTTTAGCTTTGATCTGAGATATATCCATGGATCAATTTGTTAGAAATTGTTTCTTAAAAGGAGAATTTATATGTATCCTAAACTGTAATTAGTGAGCTTTGAGGAGAATTCATAAACTATCTCAAATTATGGGCTATTTATGTTCCTATATACCTATATACTATTTTATGGCTTGTGATCATAAATGTAATCTTGTCCTTAAAATGGTGTGACATAAATTAATTTAAAAACTGCTGAAGAAGCTCGGCACCTGTAGCTCAGTGAGTAAAGTGTCAACCACATACACTGAAGCTGGTGGGTTCGAGCCTGGCCCAGGTCTGCTAAACAACAATGACAACTGCAATCAAAACGCCTGTGGCTCAATGGGCTAAGGCGCCAGCCACCTACACCTGAACTGACGGGTTCAAATCCAGCCTGGGCCCACTGAACAACAATGATGGCTGCAACCAAAAAAAAAAAAAAAAATGGCCGGGCATTGTGGCGGGCGCCCATAGTCCCAGCTACTTGGGAGGCAGAGGCAAGAGACTCGCTTGGGCCCAGGAATTGGAGGTTGCTGTGAGCTGTGATGCCACAGCACTCTATCCAGGGTGATAGCTTGAGGCTCTGTCTCAAAAAAATAAAAATAAAAAATAAAAATAAAATGAAAACAAAAGTAAGAGGGACTTTGCCCAACAAATGCAACCAGTGTAACATGGTTTCTTGTACCCTCCATGAATCCCCAACAATAAAAAAAAAATAAAGAAAACAAAAGAAGAGAATATATTTGAGTGAGGGTCCACAGAGGTCCCAGTTTAAATGGTAGTTGTTTCAAATTGAGGAAAGAGAAGGACAGAGAAGAAAACAAAACGAAGTAAGGATGGTGGCCAGATACCACATATGGATCTGAAGATGTCCCTGGGTCAGACCTGTGGGGCGATGGGGCAGGGGAGACCAACCCTTACTGAGGAAACGAGGTTAATCAAAAAGCAACACAGTGGGCAGCGCCTGTGGCTCAGCGAGTAGGGCACCAGCCCCATATACCGAAGGTGGCGGGTTCAAACCCGGCCTCTGCCGAACTGCAAAACAGAAAAATAGCTGCGCGTTGTGGCAGGCGCCTGTAGTCCCAGCTACTCGGGAGGCTGAGGCAAGAGAATCGCCTTAGCCCAGGAGTTGGAGGTTGCTGTGAGCTGTGTGACACCACGGCACTCTACCGAGGGCGATAAAGTGAGACTCTGTCTCTACAAAAAAAAAAAAAGGCAACACGGTGCCTGGAATATCCCCAGTAGGGTACAAAACTGATGGAGTTCAGGATACACCACCCCCGCACCTTGGCATGTGAGGAAGGCCCAGCAGCAGGAAGGCCTCTCTCACCTCGCCCTTTGCCCTGAGGGGGTGAGAAGACCCCTATTCTAGAGGTGCCCTCCACACCTGAGGAAAAGAACATCCTTATCTCTGAGGGACAGAGCAAAGACTAAACCAGCAGGCCTTGCTGAGTATCCCTGGCTGTATGACCATGAGGTCATACTCATTCATCCAAACATGTTTATGTGTGACTGGCCACTTTGCCAACAAACCTAGCACAAAAAATACACAGGTTTCCCTGTTTTGAGAAACGGTCTTTGTTTCCAAAGGCTTCTGTGTCACACAGAACTTGCATTGAATAAATCTATATGCTTTTCTCTTGTTAATCTGTGTTTTGTTACTGAGTCCTCAGCCGTGAACCTGGTCATGTCACGGGTGAGGAAGAGAAACGTTCCCTCCCTATACGATCCACACAGGTAGGTGTCCCCGCACCCCCTGAGGGCACAGAGCCCCATGGGCAGGCAGTCGTACAGTCTTAGCACCACCCCAGAAGTCCTGCTGGTCACAGAGATCAGAGTGTGGAGACTACCTAGGCGGAGTCCTCAGTTTACCCCTCCCTACCAAGTGAGGGGTGCTGCCCAGGAGTATTTTTCCTGGTGGTCACTCTATACTTTCAAGATGCCAAAGTTAGGGCTCAGCGCCTGTAGCTCAAGCGGCTGGGGTACTAGCCACATACACCAGAGCTGGCAGGTTGGAATCCAGCCCAGGCTTGCCAAACTACAATGATGACTACAACAACAAAGTAGCTGAGTGTTGTGGTGGGTGCCTGTAGTCCCAGCTACTTGGTAGGCTGAGGCAAGAGGATCACTTCAGCCCAAGAGTTGAAGTTGCTGTGAGCTGTGATGCCAGAACCCTCTACTGAGGGCGACAGCTCAAGACTGTCTCAACGGAAAAAATGCCAAAGTTAGGGCTGGGTGCCATAGCTTACGCCTGCAATCCTAGTACTCTGAGAGGCAGAGGCAGGTGGATTACTTGAGCTCAGGAGTGGGAGACCAGCCTGAGCAAGAGGCAGACCCCGTCTCTAAAAATACTTGAACGTTGTGGTGGGTGCCTGCATGCTTAGCTACTTGGGAGTCTGAGGCAAAAGGATCACTTGAGCCCAAGGGTTTGAGGTTGCTGTGAAGTACAACACCCGCCGCGGGCCGCCCCCCGGCGCGGGGGGGGGGGGGGGGGGGGGGGGGGGGGGGGCGGGGGGGGGGGGCGGGGCGCGGGGGCGGGGGGGGG